>LFMI01000139.1:16530-35222 GCA_001050175.1 Trichoderma parareesei | reverse complement strand
CTTTATCCCCCCCCCCCTCCCCCCCCCTTTGATGCCACTCCTCCTCCCCCTTCATCTCCCTCCCTTCTCTTCTCTCCGTGACTGACCCTGAAAATCAAAATCAACAGTGTCCAACCGTCTCACCGGCGGCCCCGCCAACTCGGGCTGCCTGTCCGGCCTCGAGGCCGGCGGCATGGGCGAGGGCTGGGGCGACTTCTACGCCACGGCCATCCGCCTCAAGCCCTCCGACACGCACTCGACCAACTACCCGATGGGCGCCTGGGCCGACAACAACCCGGCCGGCATCCGCCAGTACCCGTACTCGACCAGCCTCACCACCAACCCGCTGACCTACAAGTCGGTCAACTCCCAGTCCGAGGTGCACTCCGCCGGAACCACCTGGGCCTCGATCCTCTACGAGGTCCTCTGGGCCCTCATCGACAAGCACGGCAAGAACGACGCCGAGTTCCCGACGTTTGATAGCCAGGGCGTGCCCACCGACGGCAAGTTCCTCGCCCTCAAGCTCGTCCTCAACGGGCTCGCCCTGCAGCCCTGCACGCCTACCTTTGTCTCTGCGCGTGATGCCATTATCGATGCCGATCGTGCGCTGACGGGCGGCGAGAACGTGTGCGAGCTGTGGACCGCGTTTGCGAAGCGTGGGCTGGGATCGGGTGCGAGATACTCGTCTTCTTCCCGCACGGAGAGCTTCACCGTCCCCTCGGGTGTCTGCTAGATGTCTTCTCCATGGCGGGAAGCGGAGCATTGGATAAGTGAGGATTGGGGGTTGAAGTGACGACGGATGCGAGAAACGCGATATGATCTGCTCGGAGCTGGATATCAGTGGTGACGATTCGTCCTTTGTGCTCCCCTTTGCACGTTGTAAGTAGATAGGTAGTGGTTCGCTACCATTCCATACCAAAACAGTAAAATGAAGTGAAAGAAAACACGAAGTTGTTTTGTGTCGCCATTCCGTAATGTCAAAGAATCCAAGAATCCAGTCTAAATGTTCTTTATTATCCTCTTGAATGCAATTCTAAGTAAAAACGGAAATCATCACTTCGCCTCTGTGTTTGCCACGGCAGGCCTTGCACTTCCTCCCGCAGACGCCGCCGCAGCTGATACCGCTGCTCTCTTCTTCTTCAGCTTCTCAATGAAGCCCAGCACCTTGTCCTTGAAGGCGGCTCTGGGCACCTCGTTCGCGCCGACCATGCGCCTGACGAGAATGTTGTACAGGCCTCCAAATGCAAGCGCAATTGTTGTTGATGTGAAGATGATGACGTTGTACGGCATGCTAAAGTCGGGCGTGGGCAGATAGAGCAGCAAGCTGGTGGTGCGAATGTTCATGACCTTGGGCTCCAGGGTCGTAATGACAGCGGCAGCGACGTCGAAGCCGCGGTTTGCGTCGGGTGGATATTCCGTGTATCGCAGGATGGACTTTTCAAAGTCGTAGGTGAGGAAGACGGTGCAGTGAGGAGGGATGCTGACGAGGAGCTCGAGCTGCGTGCCGCGGGCGCGGTCGAGAGCAGGGCGGTAGTAGATCTCCTTGATGATGTCGGCAGACGATGTGTTGACGTTGGGTGATGACGCCGAGATGCGGGCAGAAAGAGTGTGCAGGTAGACGCGCATAAACCAGGGGAGAGATTCCATGTACACAAACTCAACCGGGTCGTCGCCTGGGTTCGTCAGGATGGCCTGCACGCCGCCGTGTTCCTGTCCGTGCCCGGTGAAGCTTCGTTCAGCGTAGAGCACAGGCGTTTCCGGCTTGACAATGCCCAGGGGGCCGGCCACTCCATCAGCAGTGGACTCGGTATTTGTCAGGATGAGAGTAAATTCCTGTTGCTGATCAATCTGATAGCACCGCATCGAATCGTTGTCGGAATACTTGATTTCATGGGCACCTTCTGAAGCAAAGATGTCGCGAGTGGGTGGGATGTGAACACAGACTGGGGGTACTTCGGCATCAGTCAGAGGACAAGTGCCTTTCATGGTTCGCCCAAAGATTTGCGACAGCGTCCAGTCTTGGCCGCGGAGGTGGTCAACCGGATAGCAAGCATCGCCTGGCTGGTGGTAGGGCTTTGTAGTGTCGCAAATCAGATCATGGCCTGGAGGAGGTCTTGGGATGGGGTTGTCTAGAAACAGTGTTAGTCATGGCATGCTTGGAGAGATCAGTGAGCACATACCGTGAGGTCGCTTGGATCGATCAACATCCAAGACCATGTCGACCGTCTGTTCAAGCTGCAAAACGCACTCTCCCTCCGAGGGGCAGATGGGCCGCACGTCGATGGCCATGCTTTGGAACGACGCATCAAACAGCTTGTGTCCATCCAGCAAGCTCGCAATTCCGGCCTTGCCCTTACACGGCAGCATCTTCAAGAAAGGAGTCAAATTCTCCGTGCAAACCACCTCATGGGGCAGCACGCCATGCAACAGCCGCGTGCTCTGTAGCGTCGAGTTCGGATGGTCGCCCTCGGGCTGGAACGACAGAACAGGCCGAATCGTCCTCGTCCCGTCAATGAAGTTGAGACTGGCGCAGAACAGGCCCGAGAGCGCATTGGTCAGCGTCAACCACTTCTCGTCCGCCTCTTCGTCCGTCTCAGCGTCCAGCCACGCCCATAATTCCACTCCGGTGCCGCCCTCCCTCGTTCCGTCCCACGGCCGAGTGCCCCAGCTCTCTGCATCCCATCGTCCCAGCGTGAATCTCAAGTGAAGCTCTCGCGTGCCCGCATACTGTAGGATCTGGCCCAGGGACCGTGGGAAGAGTCGAAAGTTGTGCGCCTCAAAGTCGGCAAGGGACGTGTTGGCTCGGAAGTTGAAGCTCGCGAGGAGCGCGGACAAGGGCAGAGGCCGGAGGTTTAGCTGCTCATGGTAGTCTGCGGCAGAGACCAGGACGCTGGGGACGATCAATAGCAGTAACGACAGCAGGCTGCGCATTGTGAAGAATGAGTAAAAGGAGGGGAAAAGAGAGTGAGTGACGCCGGCGCGATTCGGGCGAGGTTCACATCTCTGGTCGACAAGGCAGAGAAGGTCGTGATATTGCCAGATTGGAGCTGGAAGAGGGCCCTTGTCATCCAGTACGTACCGATTACCAGCCACGGTTGCAGGCTGAAGCGCGCCACAGTCGACCGGGATTGGCAGCTCTTCCGCGACGTCCCTCCACTGGCCAGCGCCAGCTTTAGGCCTGGAAGGTCCCCCACAGCTGCACCTCTTTAGTGGATGCAAGGCACCAGCCACAGTTTCAATCCGTCATCTCTCATCTTCAACTCCAAAAAAACTACATCCAACCCCATTCAGCATCACATCCATCCTCTCCTCAACCTCCCATCATACAACAAATCATCCCCCCCAGATCCGCAGCGCCATGGCCGCCGAACAGAGAAAGCTGCTCGAGCAGCTCATGGGCGCGTCGTCGTCCTCCCGCGCCGCCCAGCTCTCGCTCAACGACCCCAAGGTCTGCCGCTCCTACATCGTCGGCACGTGTCCGCACGACCTCTTCACAAACACCAAGCAGGACATTGGGCCCTGCCCCAAGGTGCACGCCGAGGGCCTCAAGGCCGAGTACGAGGCGCTGTCGGAGCGCGAGAAGCACAAGTACGGCTTCGAGTACGACTACATGCGCGACCTGCAAAAGTACATTGACGAGTGCAACCGGCGGATCGATGCGGCGCAAAGGAGGCTGGAGAAGACGCCCGACGAGATTCGGCAGACGAATGCATTGGTGAGCTGCACTTGATCTTTTGAATGCCCCAACAGTAGAATCACTAGCTAACGTTGATCGGACGCAGCTCAAAACAATATCAGACCTCACGGCATCCATCAACAACGGCCTCCTCGAAGTCGAAATTCTCGGCTCCATGGGCGAAGTCTCCCGCGCCATGGACGAGCTCTTCCGCGTCCGCCAGGCCGGCCAGCAAAAGGCCGAGCGCGAAAAGGAGCTCAAGGCCCTCTCCGACACGTCCGGCCCCTCGGGCCACCAGAAGCTGCAGGTCTGCGACGTCTGCGGCGCCTACCTCAGCAGGCTCGACAACGACCGCCGGCTGGCGGACCACTTTTACGGAAAGATGCATCTGGGATACGCGCAGATGAGGAAGACGTATGACGCGTTCCCGAAAGAGATGAAGGGTCGGTCGAGGGCGCCGCTGGACGACGATGGTCCTGGTGGCGGGCCGAGGGGACCCAGGGGCCCTGGTGGGTATAGGAGTGGGAGAGGAAGGGGGCATCGTGGTGGGTGGTGAGGCGCGTTTGGGGCGCTTTGATTTGTTTTCGCATTGCATTGCAGCTCGGCGTCGGGGAACGTTATTTACATGGATGGTAATCAGGGCATCTTTGTGTGTGTGTTGTTTCTTACCAATTTTTTTGGACCAGAAAAAGGACGTATATAGGATTTGGAATACGGAGTTGTATACCCCCCCTTGCACTCTTCAAGCTGCTCATCATGGGTGCAATCGAGGGGCGATATAGAGACGCTTCTAGAGGTATATTACGCTGCGAGTAGCAAAGACTCGTGAGACTAACCTGGACTAATCGTAACAATAACCAACAAGCCTCGTGATATCTCTTGGTCCGAAAACAAAACACAACCTTTCGTCTTTTGTTGCATATCCCCATTTTTCCAAACCTGTCATATCGTCGTATACCCAACTCTCCATCAATAGCACAAGTCATATCCAAGCAATTCGAGCCAAACCTTGGACAAGCCACCAGACAGAAATCCAAACCAACTGCCCCCCTTTTCCTTACCACTTGCATTTTCATTCCCACCTGAAGCCTCGTGTTCACACTATGACTTAGCTTCGGCCTTGCCCTGAGCTTGAGCCTGGTTCAAAGCGTCGAGGGCTTCCATCTCATCGTCCCACTTGCCGCCAGTCACGACGAGAGGTAAAGGCAGGGGAGGAGGAGCTGCCGCTGCCGCTGCCGCTGCCTGCGCCATCGTAGGCTTAGCTTGGGCCTCGGCAGACTTCGCTTTGTCGGAGGCTGCCGCTGCTTGTGCCATGGTAGGCTTTGCCTGGGCGTTGTTGTTTTGCTCGGGAGCTGCCTTTGCTGGTGTATTATCAGAGGGCAGAGAAGGGAAGTCATCGGCAGCAGGGACTTGCTGTTTCGCCGGGCGGGATTCGCCGACCGGGCCGTCGTATGAGCCGCGACCCCGACCCCGACCTCTGCCGTTGGCGCTGCCGTTTCCGCCTCTGCCACGGTCTCCTCGCCCTCTACCACGGTGCCGTTCATCCAGGAAACGGTCAACATCTTGTGCCTCGGCGAATCGGCTTCCGCCTAGGCCACCACGGCTCTTGGCCCCTCTGATGCCTCCGTTTGCGCCGCGGAAGCCTCGCTTGGCCTCTTCTTCAGCCAGCGCCTCCTTGCCTTCGTCCCAGCTGCCATCCTTGATGTTCATGGCCTTGAGCTTGCGCTCCCTATTCTTCGCTCGCTCATCCTCCAGCTTTCGCCTCTCCTCCTCGCCACGCTTGCGCCGCTCCGCTTCCTCGGCTCTCCTCTTGCGCGCCTCCTCCATGCCTCGTGCGTATGCCTCGGCGTGCTGCTTCTCGTCCTGCTCTGCCATCTCAAATTTGCGCGCCTTCTCCGCTGACAAAAGCTTCATCTTCTCCATCTTGGCGGCGAGCTCGTCCTCTGTGAGCTTGTGGCGCGGGTTGGAGCCAGACTTGGCGCGCACCTCCGCGTTCGCAGCGGTGTTTTGTGATGGTGATGAGCGGCGAGGCTTGTCTCTGGGGCCAGTTCCCGCGTTGGAGGGAGGACCGGAGGGTTGCGAAGGGGCCTCCTCAGTAGCCTGGCCGGTAGACTCATTGGCAGCCGGTGCAGGAGCCGGTTTCGACGTCTGGGTAGCCGCCTTTGCGGGGGCGGGAGCAGACGCTGGTTTCTGCGCAGGCGCCGGCTTCTGAGCAGGCGCCGACTTCTGAGCAGGCTTGTCGGCAAAGCGGGAGGACGAAAGACCTCCGGCAGGGCGCAGCGGCTTCTTGTTCTTGGCGGCTGGTGCGGGCGACGCTTTCGAGGACGGAAGGGTTTGGCTCTGCTGAGGTGTTGCTGCTGCCACAGGCTGTGGAGAGGGTTGCTGCGCAGGAGCCGGAGCAGGAGCAGCAGGAGCAGCAGCTGGTACTGAAGCTGGCGCGGGCGAAGCAACAGGATCGGGCTGGTAGTAGTGCTGCGGTTCCTGTATCAGGACAGGCTCGGACTCGACGGGCTCGAAGTCGTCGTAGAACAGGTCGTCGTCTGTGCGGCCTCCGAATTGGTCCTCCATTGTGTCGTGTTATTTATTATAGTAGGTAGATGATGATGTAGCAAGATTGTAGGTATGTATAGCCAAAAAGCGAGCGAATTTCAGCAAGATATTGATGATGATGGTAGAAGCAATATCTGAGCAAGGTGGTATATCGAGAGAGAGAGAGAGAGAGAGAGAGAGATGGGACAAACAAGAGAGGGCACAAACAAGGCTGAGGTGAGGGCCTCTATTTATCAGAGAGACAAATGGACCAGATGCGACAGAAGGCGCTTAAAGCCAAAAAGTCAAAAGCCGATCCCTCTTGCTCTTGCTTCGCACTTGCCCCAAAAACCCCCGCCACAGGAGCGCATGTGGGGTGTGGGGCTGCTGCCGGCCGCTCCTGCAGCTCTAACAGAGGAACCGGTGGCACAGTGAGGCTGCTGTGGCGCAGTGGCTTGCCATGGCAACGAGCTGCAATTTGGAGAGACTTGAATGGAGTTGAATGACTGTCGTGATGAGGTGCAATTTGATTTAATTGAACAATAATCCTGGATGTTTGTCTATTAGAGCTGAGTTGTTGTTGTACTTGAGCGGAACTGATCTGTCTGTCGTTCATGCGGTAGCGCTGCAGTTTCCACAACCAAAGAAAGGATGCTGCCTACCCTAACCAAACTCGCGATGGCTTCACTTTATCTTTGAGGCTGGCAAGATTAACGAAAGTTAACCTTTTCATTACAGAGTACCTATAAGAGGCTATTCGAATCGAATTCCAGGTAGTCAGACTCTGCTTTTTGGCGTTTGTGGCCTTGTTTGTTCAACCCTGCGAGCATTGTTCCGCCAGAGTTCAACATAGGGCTCAAACATCCATGTGGAGTGAACAACTCTTCCTTGTATCAAAAGTGTTCAAGAGAGCATGTGGATAGTTTTCTGGCAGTGCTCGCTATGGGATACAGCAATCTGTTGTTCAAAATGTCTCATATATAGATGTATCTAAATCATCTCTCCTAGCCTCGATAACCAAGCATAGTCAAGATCATACATCAAGCTTCAGTTGTTTCAATCTCTCTATGACAGCATCCCTCAAGTCATCCTCCGAGGACACAAGCTTTGCCCCGTACCGCCGACAAACTGCCTCTACGTTTCCTCTCTTCGGATACCCCTCCAGAGCGCACACGATCGCCCTCCCAGACCGAACACAGAGGCCCAGCTCCAGCAGACTGATCGGTGCAGGACTGACTCCGTGGAAGAAGACGACAACAATATCCGCCTTGTCCTGCATCTCGAGCTCCCACTGCACTTGTTCCGCCCATCGGTCGTCTGAAAAGTCTTCTCTCCATGTAGAGTCCCAGTCATCTCGCTTGGGGTTGTATATCGTGATGGAGAGATTCAAAAGTGCTCTTGTCAGCGTCTGTCTCCAGTCGGGTTCGCCTGTAGGGCTCGTTGTTCCCGCGAGGAAAATGGCTTTGCGAGAGGTTGAGTCTGGCGCTGGGCGGCCTGGTGCGAGGACCACGGATGCACTCATGGCTGCTATGGTCTTATTGATGCTTGTCAAGTAAGAATCGATAAAATCGTGCTTGGAGGAGCAAGAAGATGAAATGGGCGTGCATGACTGCTAAATACCTAGTGAATGAGGGGGCGGGGTGGGCGTATCACACATGTACCGTTTTGCCAAGGTGCAAGTATGGTGATACCCCCCCTGCTCTTCGATTCTACTCTTGACTTTCACAACTGACGCCGTGAGTTTCTCCAAGAGAACAGTACGACTACCAGCCCACATATGAACAATATATACCATTAAGAGAGTATTTCGTAGGATTCCGTAGTTGTTATGGACGAGTGTGTACGGGCTCTCATCCGTACAATCTCTGCCCTTCCCCTGAACACCAAAACCTTCACTATCACGGCGTTCAGCACCGTTCAGTCTGACTTCTCAGATCAGTGAAAAGCCTTCTGTCCATTGTCCGTATACTACTATTGTATTGTTACTTCCGTTTGTACCGGTGCAGACTCTTCAGGAAAGCCCTAGAACATTTGAAAACGCTCGCTTCCAAACGCACCAACCCACTCTGACGGCTGCCAGACGCGTGCAGTCCTGCCAGTCGACTCACCAGCTGCTCACTTTTGAAAACTATTTGTTGTGCTGCAAAAATATTCTGGTCCACACCTTTTCTTCCTTCTCTACCATCTGTGGTGTTCCAACTTTTCACAGCTGTGCCACTTCAGATTCCTTCCAGCTTCTTTCTTCAGAGAAGCTTTCTTTGCACACTTATCCTTCTTACTGTTTCTTGATCCTTCCACCTGCAAGATGGCCGACCAAGCCAACCAGAAGAAGGGCGACAAGGGCAAGCAGCCCGCCACTATGCCGCCAGTGGAGATGGACGTCACCGAGACGAACGTCACCGAGGCGGATGTCACCGAGGCAGACGCCGAGAACTTGTCTGTGGACCATCAAGGCCAGCAGAACCCTGACCAGGAGACTGCCGCTGGCGAGCCTACCGAGGAGGCAGCTTCCTCATCCGAAGGAGCTACTACTGCTCAAGAAGCCTCCGCAGGCCAACAAGCTCAACTGCTGAAGCCATGGGAGCAGCGTGCTCTTCGGAACGGCAGAACGCCGCTCCCCGACTCCCGCCCTCCCATCGCCGGAGAGTCCTCGGCCTCGGGCAGCCAAGCGCAGGTAAGTAGAGCAGAGCTCTGACCATTGACTACGGTGGCAACAAGACACTGACCTTGTTACAGCCGACCCGTCGCGCCCCTCGTCCTCGCTGGCGTATCGCCGACATCCGCCACGTCATCGAACTGGCCCGCGGCGGCATGGCATACGCCGACATACGGGTATGACTATTGGTCTCATCTCATCTCATCTCATCTGAGAGAGCCTGCTATTTCAGTTTGACTAACAAAAGTTGGTTGCAGGCGAGATATTACCCTGAGCGTACCGTCGTCGCTGTTAGCCAGGTCTATTAGAAGTACCACCGGCGTAACCTGGACGGACATGGGGACGATCATGAGGTAGAGATCGAGGAGGGAGATGAGGCCGATGAGGATGACGAGGATGAAGATGAGACTGAGGCTGAAGACGACGAGGACGACGAGGATGAGAACGCTGATGAGGAGGTGGCCCTCAACTAAATGCGATCCAACGTCTATTCTGACCAGAAGCAATCGCACGGTCATGTTTGTTTTTTCAGTCTTCTTTTTATCAGGAATCAAGGGACAAAATGGGTTTACGGCAAGGTTCTCAATTTGAGGTAGTTTAATAATCAATCAATCTGCCTACACAAGCAGGCTCTTCTCCTCAAGCCCAGTCTGCGTCCTCGTCCACCGCGGGTATCTTGACCAATGCATCCAACACGCGTATCCTGCCTGTCTCCATGAGATACTGAAACCAGCTCAGTCCCTCTTGTATCAAACCATGATCTTCGTACCTGTCTGCCCACAACTGGCAATCTTTTCGAATACGCTCTCCGTCCTCAAGCCTCCTCGGGGGTGTCTTTGGCTCCCATGCAAAACCTGCCTCTTTTGTCAACTTCTTGACAAGGTCTATGCATCGTGGACACGGGGCTGGAAGCTCGACGTCGACTTCAAAGTATTTGTATGACGAGTAGCGACAGGCAGTGAAGCTGGCTAGTGTGATGGCTGAGATGGCGTAGGCACCAGATGTGGGATGTGATGCAGCAAGAGTCAGGATTGCCTCCAGGTATTCATGAAAGGGGTCGCTGAGCCCAAGTCCATATGCAACGCAGAAGCCGTTTTCGTGATTTCCTGCTGCGAGGTCGCTCCTCCAGTCGAACATGTCGTGGACGGCCATGATGATCTGTGGTGAGACGAGGCCATCCTCAAGCGAATCATTTGCGAGAACATATCCGTTATACGCAGTAGCAGCACCATTGATTGCTCTCCAAGCCATGGCAGCCTGGAGAGAAACTGAACTGCTCGACCCAACATCTTGTAGTGCAGTGCCATCGATCAGGACATTGACTGCTTCGCCACCAAACTCGAGCGCAGCACCGATTCCAAGGGCGACCAATCGCACTCGTACCTCTGTTTCAGTCTTGGTGAAGCTCCAGTAGTCGTCACATACTGACAAGTGGCATATGGCCGAGTACTTGAGCGCTTCTTCAGGAGACAGCCATGCTGATGATATCAAAGAGCAGGAGAGAAAAGCACACTCGTAGGCGCCAACTGCGAGAGGGCTGCTGGAGGGATGATGCGAGATGCTGGGCTTTGACAGGGGGAAATGCTCCCGGAAGCTGGTCTTCTTGTTGACGTGTGACACGGCAAGTCGCTTTCCATTGTAGTGGTCATCTATGAGCCGCTGGCAGCCTTGGAGGGCTGTTGATATCACGGCTGGGCCGAACCGCGTCTTGAGCTCGCGGTGGATGGACGAGCATGATCTTGCCCAGGTAGCTTTTGAGCGCTGGACAGAGTCTGTGGGATCTTGGATCACGGCACGGGCATATGCCACGGCGTCAGACCAGCTTTGATTTCGTGAGATGGGACCATAGCCCAGAAGAGCGGAGAGACCGTTGCGCATCTGGCTGACGTAGGCACGGACTGCTCTCTCGCTTGGAAGAAGGGGTTTCTCATCTCCGCTGGGAATAGGCATCCAGCTTCCCGAGTCGAGTTCATCGAGAAGTTGGTTGATGACGGCCTGGGAGTTTGCATCTAGCTGGTTGCTGTTGGTGGAGGGAGGGAGGAATGGGTGCTTCAAGTCCTGAGACTCTGACGAAGAAGATTCCTCAGCCAGTTTGAGACGGGCAAGCTGACGCTGACGCTGGCGTAGACGCCGACGTCGAGAGGGGAGGGAGAAGTGTGCGCCCATTTTGTGATCAGAGTTGAGATGCTTTTGGATTGAATGCTGAGACTTTGTTCTGAGTGATTCACTTCTGTCTGTTGAATATCAAAACAGAGGTCTGGCGTTGACTTTTATATACGAAGAGGGCTCGTATGCCATGGCCTTGGGCTTCATGAGGCATCGACCTCTCGTCTTTTCCCACTCTTACAATACATGTATCCATACGTGGACGTGCGGGTAAGCTGCAAGGGCGAGTGGCCCAGTTCAACCTACCTGTTCCAGCCCAGAGATATCACGATCGAAGCGTCATTGGTTCTTAATTCCCGAGCATCATGAGTCACAACAATGCTATGCGATCTCTAAGAAGCCAGTACCCAAGCGCTTAACTGGTACCTGCTTGGGCTGCATGATCAACAGAGCAGTCCAATCAAGGTCGAGGTTCCAAAGGGAGTGTGTGCTCGAATCGGAACCCAAGGCATGGACTAGATGGATGTCAATGCACTGCGGCTGATGGGAAGGGGGGCCTGCAAGGGAGAAGGAAACTATCACGGCAAGTCTGCTCAGGTGGACACGCAAAAAGGAGCGGTGTTCACTCGGATGCGCCGAGTACCTGGATTGTGGGGGTTTCCAAGGAAGTGAGTGATAGCTGCCCGACCGGTGAAGAAGCTGAAGAGGATTTCGTCTTGAAAAATCTTTTATACGAAGCGAAGACACGGGACAGGCCGGGGTTGGAACGTACGTATGCGCATGTAAGGTTGCGTGTCAGCACGGCTGAGGCGTACACGTAGACAACATGAAGTCAACATAATCTCGACCGTCATCAAGGCACTTTCACATGTCTGGCATCTATTCTCTCCCACCCCTGCCCCTAGCTATTCCATTGGCAAGGGCTATCCTTCAATAATCTGACAAGATATCGTGAATGACAGCGTTGAATCGATGGCATGGGTAAACGGCTACAATGACAGACAGACGTCATCTGCAGGGGTTGGATGCAGGGACAAGGGTCCCAGAGCAGCGGAACAAGCGAGTTTCGATTATCGAATAGAATCCCAAAGCAGCACACTAAGGGTGATTCGAAAAACATATCACCCAGTGATTGCATGAGCATTGGCGGCAGCGTGTGCTCAAGGGCATCGCGAACACCCACAGACTTCAAAAATCAACAAAGTGATTCGTTCAATATTCCAGCATGGCACGTCATTTTCGGGCACGTGCAAAGAAAAAGCCTCTTCACGTATACTCCCAGGCGCCAAAGGAACTCCCCGCTTCCTGAATGACGATGCCGTCAACAGAAAGACACCCAAGCTCGTCGAACTGCCCAGTCGAGGCTTTGAGCACCGCCTGGTAAGCTATCGGTGCCCCAGGAGCGACGGCACACACCCACAACCCAGATGTCCCGTCTTTAGACCGCCAGTTGAGCACATCCACTGACTCGCTGTGATCAGATGATGCAAGAAGTGAGTAGAAGCCGCCGACTTGTGCGCCGGGAGGACGGAGTGTCGAGTGAGCATTGGGGTAGCTGATGGAGCCGTCTGGGGCAATGTAGATGAACTGCCCACCGGGGACCGCAGACTGGGCGCATATGCACATCATAGGTCAGTGTCTTACCCTTCCCGCTGTGTTGAGAGGAACTTTGGCTGGTTCAAAGGGTCAAAGGAAGGATTGGACTCACGGCAAGAAATGACATGTCGCGTGTGACGAGGGTCACGTTGCCAGTTGGGCACTGAGCAGCATCGTCGAGGCCACAGCGGGTGCTCGGAGTTGGAGCTCCCGCGATGAAGGCTTTGTCCCGAGCGTTGACGAGTTTGCCGTGAAGCATGGGATCCTTGGGTGCATGAAGGGCGATTGTGAAGTAGTTGTCGGCGATGACGAGGGTTGCAAGACCCAAAAGGCCAATGGCAAAGTAGCGGGCACGCATCCTCATGTTCAATCTTGAAGCGTTGAAGGTTGCAAATAGCAAACTCATGTAGACTTGCTTGTAGCCGTACTTCTTTTGATCTTCTCTTCTAGAATCGAAGTCGAGCCCCTTATATGGTGTTTGACTCTGATTGTTCGTGGGATGCTTCCTTCTTGTTGGATCTTGAAAAAGAAGCTTGAACCACCTCTCAGTGTCCCAACACTTGGCCTATGGTTGCCTCGATGACATGACTTGTCGACTGCTCGTCCTCTATTCGATCGGTGATTTCTGCAACACAAGACACAGGTTTCGCGTCACTGGAAGCTGTGATACCCACTCTGTCAGCACGATGACTTTGTGTAGGAATTTTTGAAGAAGAAACAGCAGGTGAACATGAGAAACCTAGTCCAACGTACCCGAACGGCTATTGTTGCCTCCTTGATATTTCTTCGATGATCGAGTAGAAGTTACCTGTAGTGTCGATAAAGGGTAGCCGTGTATGAACCAACTGGGTTGAAATTTTGACGTGATCCAGCCTTGTGTTCGGGTCAAGACAAATATCGATGAAAGCGTCGGCAATCATCTCAGGCATCCTCTGCAGTTCAAAGATGGTGGCAAATCCCATGTGCGATGCGCACGAAGTCGTATGTGAATGGGACGTGCATGTAACAGGACACGGCGCTTGTTTCGTCTCTGTTCAGCTGTGCCTGCATCTGCCCCTTGCGTTGAGCCATACTTTGTTTCGCCATTGGGTACCGAGCTGAACTCCAGCAGTCTAGATTGAAGATGGTGAACAAAGCCGCAGACAAGCTTATCTTATTCTTCAGACCTCTGGTTCCATCTCATGACACTTCAGATGAACTTGAAGGTAAGAAGCACCAGTATGATCACGAGAATGTTCAGATAGATGCACCAGGAATGTGAACAAAGCTGCTCTGTCGACCAGTCGAGGATAAATACTCCCTCGCACGGAGCCTCATCTGATCTGCCTCTGCGTAACTCACCTCTCAATCAAATAACCACAAAAGACCATTTTTGCGACTTGTACGACAACATACGATATCCGAGCTCTCCTGGTGTAGGGAGAGAGACGAATTCGAAGAGATGGAGAAAACCGAGCAGGCCACAGAGTGTCTCAAGTGTGACAAAATTGAGACAAGGGAGGAGGAAAAGAAGAAGGCGGTTCAGGTGATTGGTAAGTCAAGTTGAAACCTGCGCATCACGTTCCAGACTGGCCATCACGAGCGATGCTGGCGAGAGTGACATGGAGTGGCGAGGAGAGACACTGTGTTGGACAGTGCAAGAGGTGAGTAATATGTGTGAGGTCGAGTCGTGAGATGAGGACACAGTCAGGCACTGTGCTGCAGCCTCCCCCCTTTCGACAAGGCTCCGAACTGCTGCGAGACGCCTTCCAGAAGGACTGTGGAAAAGCAATGACAGGAGAGGAAGAGGGATCGAAACCCACGAGATCGAAATAGAAGCTGGAGATGACCGGCTGAGAACCAACCGCTGCTCGACCCCTGACATGGATGGTTCAGGTTCAGGTTCAGCTCCAGCCTCCCGGCTCCAGGGGTCTCAGCACCTGTAAGCTCGGTGAGATGGCGCCGATACCGCGCTAAGCACGTCATTGTCAGAGTCATTGGCCTCACTTCAGCAACAATAGCAGAGACAACTTTTTTCGTCTACGGCAACGACCATCTTGCGATCCTCGCGCGCTTCCTCATCCATCCTCTGCTTCCTCGTCATCTGAGAATCACCCGACATTGAGCATCAGATGGCGTCTTGACTCAGTTCTGCCATCCGTTGGAATCCTCCCTCTCTCGCCTTGTCCTGTCCTCGTCCTCCCATGCTATGATTTGCACCAGCCACTCGCGTGCCCCGCCAGCATTGCCGATTCCAGCTCCGGCCTCCAGTCCTCCACGAACTTCATATCTTTTCTTCTAACCTCTAACAAATAATACAGCCGCGATGCCCTCCATCATGGCCGACTCGGCAGCCATGGCGGTCCTGCCGACCCTCGAGGCGTCCGACTGCGCAGAGTCCCAGCCAGAGCTGCTTCACAGCCTCAAGCACAGCAGCAGCGTCCTCGCCCTCGCCGTCAGCCCCCAGCACGACTTCATCTACGCCGGAACCCAGGATGGCGAGATTGTCGTCTGGTCGCTGTCCACCTTCCACCAGGTCCAGCAGGTCCAGGCGCACAAGCGGAGCGTCATGTCGCTCTCGCTGTCCCCCGACGGCAGATACCTCTTCTCCAGCGCCTGCGACCCCATCATCAACGTCTGGTGCCCTCGGACCATGGTCCGCCTCTTTGAGATCTACGGCAATCACGACGTCGGCGACATCTTCTCGACCGCGTACAGCGAGCAACACGACACGCTGTACATTGGCGCGCAGAACATGACGATCCAGTGGGTGACGCTGAGTGATCCGACCATCAAATCGACGCCCGACTCTCAGCGACATCCCGACCGACGAAGCCATCGGTTTTTCGACTCCAAGGCCGTGGGCGGAACGAGCACGCCGAGGCGAAGCGAAGACAAATGGGGGCTGATTCCGCGAGCCGAGACCGTGCTTGAGATTGACAGCGGCTCGGTTCGCAAGTTTGCCCACTACGGATACGTCTACTGCATGCTCATCGCAAAGGGGCCTACCGTCGAGGTTAATCCGGACGACGAGGTGCTGATCTCGGGCGGAGGCGACGGTACGATCAAGCTTTGGTCCCTCGACAAGCCCGGCAGAAGCGATTCGAGCAACCCCCAGCACAACGGTCTGCGAGAGATTATGTGTCTTGGCACGGACGATGCCGAATCGGTGCTGTCTCTGGCGCTGGATGGCTCCTTTCTGTATGCCGGCAAGCTGGGCGGCATTGTCGAGCTCTGGGACCTGGACACTGCTCAGAGATTGAGGGTTATCAAGGCTCAGAACCACGACATTATGTCTCTCCAGATGGGCTGGGGATATCTTTGGACCACCTCTGCCGATGGATGGGCTAGTGTAAGTTTTTCTCCTTCTAGAAGAGACTCTCTCCCCTCTTCTCAATGACAATGACTGACATACGCCATACAGAAATTCAGCACAGCACACTATGGAAAATACCAGCACGTCTCGAGGAATGTGGCTCAGAAATACCAGTGCCTCAACAAGTGGAAGGCGCACAGTGGCAAAGAAAAGACCAAGATACTGGCATCGGCTTGCTCAACATACAAGAACGAGCGCTACTACATCACGGGCGCCAACGATAACGACATCTGTGTGTGGAACATCAAGGACGAAGCAGAATCCACGGCAGACTCCAAAAGCCCAACCGAGGACGATGTCCTTCTCTCTGCGCTCAACGAGTTCGTCTCATACAAGACCGTCTCATCCCGGCCCGAGTTTGCAGAAGACTGCCGCAAGGGAGCCACATATCTTGGTGCACTGTTTAAGCGCATGGGCGGATATGTCGAGATGCTCAGCACGGGCGACTCGCACAACCCCGTCGTGTTGGCCAAGTTTTCCGGGAAGAAGGAGTCTGCCGACACTCGAAAGCGAATCCTCTTCTACGGACACTACGACGTGGTGCCCGCCGACAACGAAAAGAGCAAATGGGCGGCTGATCCGTTTACCGTCCGAGGAACAAACGGCTTCCTCTACGGACGAGGCGTCAGCGACAACAAGGGCCCCATCCTCGCTGCCTTGTTCGCCGTGACGGACCTGATGCAGGCGCAGAAGCTCGAAAACGACGTCATCTTCCTGATTGAGGGAGAGGAAGAGTCCGGATCCAGGGGCTTCGAGCAGGCAGTCCAGAGAAACAAGGAACGCATTGGCTCAGTGGACTATATCCTGCTGGCCAACAGCTACTGGTTGGACGATGAGGTTCCGTGCCTGACCTATGGGCTGCGTGGCGTCCTGCACGCCACCGTCTGCGTTGACTCGTCCCGCCCTGACACGCACTCTGGCGTGGACGGCTCATACATCAACGACGAGCCCCTCTCAGACCTGACCACGGTGCTGTCCAGGCTCAAGGGCCGTGGCAATCGAGTGACGATCCCAGGCTTCTACGACGGTATCCCACCAGTGACGCCGGAGGAAGAGGCTCGCTACGACGACATTGCGTCCATTTTGGTGCGCCGCAGCCCAGAGGCTGCTTCCGAGGCAGAGATCAAGAAGTCGCTGCTGGCGAGGTGGCGGGAGCCCAACCTGACGATTCACCGGTACAACGTCTCGGGACCAGACGGCAGCCTGGTGAGCAGCCATGCCAGCGCGCACCTCAGCATGCGTCTGGTACCAGGACAAGAGGTGAATGTGGTGGCGATGGCGCTGACTCTCTTCCTGCAACGAGAGTTTGAGAGCCTTGGCTCGGAGAACAAGCTCAAGATCCGCATCGACAACAAGGCTGAGCCGTGGCTAGGCGACCCGACAAACTACATCTTCCGCACCTTGTGCACTGCCGTCGTGGAGGCTTGGCCTGAACGCTTTGAGACGGGCTCTGGAGCCTCTCAGGACGCGTGCTCAGAGGAAGACGGCGACAAGAAGGCGCCGAGTGAGGGATCAGCTGCATCCACGGGCAAGCCGAAGAAGCCGCTGTACATCCGTGAAGGCGGCTCCATCCCGGCCATCCGCTTCCTCGAGAAGGAGTTTGGGGCGCCAGCGGCCCATCTGCCGTGCGGACGGGCGAGTGACGCGGCACACTTGGACAATGAGCGGATGAGCCTCATCAACCTGGTCAAGGCTAGGGAGATTTTTGGCAAGGTGTTTGCGCGGCTTTAACTCTCGTCTTTTGATTTTTGACTTTGTTGGCTTTGTTGCATGGTTTATGAGGTTAGGGACGGATGTATCTCACGGTTTTGTTTTGTTCATTGTCGTTACTATTGCTGTTCACTGTCTCAGGCCCTTTTCCTTGTCATTACTAGATAGAAACTCGGACGGAGCATAGCAGTGCCTTGGTTAGATACCCCAAAAAATAGACTCACATGTATTTCAGTATGTATTGTCACTTATCAGAGGTGAATGCCCCCAAAGTGTCTCACTTGAATCGCTTAGCTCTCCGGATGCTCCCCTATTTGGCAGACAGCCTAAGCCCTGCCGCCAGCCTCCACATCACATGCCAGCCGACAGATGGGATCCTGGTTCCTGGATCGGGTCACTGATGACGTCGGCGGTGTGGGGAGGAGATTGTTGACTTACTGAATATCTTTGCAACCTTGTTGGATTTCTCAACGCACGTTGGAGTGTATTTGATGGTATCCTCCATCTCCATTGCTCTGCAACAACCCCTTTGCCTGGACCACTCTGCTGGACCCCTCTTGTAGTGAGCTTTCATTTCTTTAGCGTCCATACTGCAAGCTATTCATCATCATGAGCGGCCTCAAGAAACTGCTTCAGAATCTCACCGGACACAAGAGTGACGCCTCACTCCCAGCTCAAACTCCAGCTCCCGCCCATCGCTGGTCAGGCATCGACAACACCCAGCCCGCCGGCACAAACCCCATCACCGCCTTCACCGTCGAATACCTCGGCGAGCAGCGCTCCCTCAACAGCGCGCACCGGCGGGACCTCGGCTTCGCAGGCCACATCGGCGGCAAATGGTACGGCGTGTACGGCGACACGCTCTGGAGCAGCCCCGGGGTGACGGACCCGGACGCGGACCCGGATCCGGACGGCTTCCACGGCATGGTGCGCAACTCGGTGGCGATACTGACGGAGGATCCGCTGGTGGTGAGGGACTGCCATTTGAATGGCGATGAGCCCGTGGCGCATCCGAGGCAATTTACGCCGTTTGAGGAGCGGTGGGGGGAGAGGATAGATACGGGGTTTGGGGGGACGAGTTTGGT
>LFMI01000139.1:3630-16464 GCA_001050175.1 Trichoderma parareesei | reverse complement strand
TTTTTTTTTTTCCCTTCTTTTCTTTGTCTTCTACGGTGGTGATTTTGAGGACCAGGGTTGAAGATCAAGGGGAGGTGCATGAGAGATGCTTGGTGATGTAGGTAGAGAGAGCTGACGAGCTTGGTGATAGAATGACAACGAAAACTACCGCCACGCAGGCATCGCCCGCGTCGAAATCATCAACGACGCGCCCACCGTCACGCAGCGCCTCGGCGAGCACGGCTGGTGGTGGGATTGCTCGACCATGGCCAAGTACGGCGACATTGCCGCCTACCGGGACGTCCACAGCGACTACATTTACGTCTGGGGCCATCCGCCCAAGACGGTGACGGAGTGGCCGGCGACGGAGTACGTGTACCAGGCGCGGGTCAAGGCCAAGGACGCGTTCGAGCTGGATCGATACGAGTACTGGTGGGGGAGGAGGAAGGGGTGGCGGAGGGAGGTTCTGAAGGGGAGCGAGCATGATCCGGAGAGCGCGGTGATGTGGGGGGTTGGGCAGGGGCAGGTTGTGTTTAGTGAGTGGTTCAGGTGCTACATCTATGTTCATTTGAGTGAGTCCCTTCCCTACCTTACCTTGCTCTCAGTATCTATATGATATGGGATGACTGAGGGTGGCTGGCTGGTGGTTGATGATGCTTGACTGACTGAGATCTAGATGGCCCCAAAGTGGCATTGCGAACGGCAGACAAGGTGGAAGGTCCGTGGAGCGAGGATCGCGAGATTTACACGGCTGAGCCAATTGCTGGGGGGTTCGTGTATGCGGGAGTTGCGTATCCGTTTTTGGATGAGACGGGGAGGACGTTGACGATTGCGTTTACGAACAATAACCATATACAGGTGATACGGGTGACGTTTGGGTGAGGCGTCTACAAGGTGTGAAGGCCCCTTGGGAGTTAGAGAAGGAGATGAAGGCAAAAGGCAAGCTCTATATATCATGGTTGATATTGAGCTCGGGTTTCAATCCGTTTGAGTATAAATTCGCAATGCAACGCAGTGCTTCAACTGCTCTATACTTACCTGACCTAGTTTGTTGATTATATTCGAGATTGGATATTCAGCCCAACCACAAGCGGTACGGGTTCCCATACTTAAGTATATTTTCTCAGTACCTGCTTTTGTTGCAGTTTAAATCTCTATAACGCAAATCATTGCACCATCATCGACCGTTTTGATGCGAGAAGTAGATCTCACCGGCACTCTGACGGCCTCGGGACGCGGCACAGACTGCGGGTTCCTTCACGGGGCGTTTAAGGCCTCTCCCCGGCAGGCTCTTCCGGCTGGGCGGCGTTGCTAGCCGCAATATCCGCAGCAGCCGCATTTCTCTACTTCTAGAGTTGTCGGTGAACAGAGTCATACAAGCAGAAGAAGGGTATAAAGAAGGCTTGAAATTCTTGGAGATGACCAGTCATTTCATCTCACGCTCGGTGAGACTGTTTTGGTAATTTTATCAATCCCATTTCGGAGAATTCCCGACTTGATTGGCAGGCACCGGCGGGTTGTTTAGATACGTTCAAGGTGTTTGTCGACGTCCTTTTACACGCAGATCTTGAGAGACTATCTGCGGCTTTGGCTTCGAGATGCTTCAAGTCTATTGGTCCTGTCATGATCCAGCTGAGAATTTTGCAATCCTACATTTGGGGAAAGGATTATCAAGATGCAAAGCCAGACCGAAGCAGCAGAGTGTATTAGTCTGGTCTCAACTCCATCGCAACAGGCCCTTTACACATTATGTTCAAATAATTCAAGAACGAATTCGCGGTACATCTAATTGCGTCTGATACTGGAATATTCGAGCCTTGAAAAGTTTGCTTTCGAGCCACCGCTTCTCTCACCGCGTCTTCATCAGGAACCTATCGCAGATCAAGGTTGTAGTTCCACGAATTAGACAGATCCATGGTAATAAGTTGGTAACTCAATGACTCACGATACCTTTGATAAACGACCCCATTTCAATGCATCCTGATGACTTGCCCTGATATGACTGCTGTCAAAGAAGAAGCTTTCGAAATGCAGCTCTGCTCTCGTCGCAGTCCATCGGTGTGAATGCCTTCTTCGCTGTTGACTAATGCCCGAGCGGCTATTGCGGATCGCTCGGATCAACTGCCGTGAAGCTCCTGTCAACGATACCCTCCCGGGCTTATTGCTATCGGAGATGGTTTCCGGCCGGCCTGTTTTGGCCACGGCAACTCCATCTCGCTGGAAAAAAGGCGGAAGAAGAAGTTTTCGCCATCTTCCCTACAGCTTGCACACAAGAGATGATATTTCATGCGATTGCCCCAGGGCCTGCCTCCTTGATTCGAGCGTCTGACACATCCTGCGTGTAGGCTGGATTTTTCTTGGCTGGAGCTGACCTTACCACACCTTCTCTCATCTAGCCTCTTGACCGTTTCTTTGGGCCTGCCACGCTAGGGACCTACAGCTAGGCCCTCCTTGAGGTTCCAGTTGGCGTCTTGGCCTCTCTAGAAGTCCTCTCTCGCCACGGAGCCGCATCTTATCAATCTCATCTTCTGGGTATACAGGGCTCTTTGCCAACTCACCCGATGGGTACTTCGTTGCGTGAAGGGGACACGACACCGGGAGACGAAGCAAATACGACAGACTCGACATCGCCGACCCCGATCCTGGTCAAGTGGGACGAAAATGAACCCGCCAATCCGTTCAACTGGCGGACGCTGTACAAGGCGTTCATCACGCTGCAGCTCGGCATGTTAGCCATGGCGGCCAGTGTGGGATCGAGCATCATGGCTCCCACCGACGAAAAGATCCAGGAAGTCTTTCACGTCGGCCATGAGGTTTCGGTGCTGTGCATCTCACTGTACATGTAAGTCAGTCCTATCACTACAATCGATTTAAATCAGGTTCGTGATTGCTAACAAGAACAACAACGATAGCCTGGGATTCGCATTTGGACCCCTCTGCTGGGCCCCTATATCTGAGCTCTGGGGACGCCGCATGTCTCTTCTTCCCCCCATGCTGGCCGTCGGATTGTTCTCGATAGGCACGGCCACCAGCAAGAACATCCAGTCTCTTCTCATCACGCGGTACTTTGGCGGTCTGTTTGCTTCGTCGCCGGTGAGCAACGTGGGAGCCATCATGGGCGACATCTGGAAACCCAAAGTCCGCGGGACGGCGGTGGTGTTTTATGCTCTGTGCGTTGTCGGTGGCCCAACTCTGGTAAGTGATGATTCTACATCCATCAACGGCTCTTCTGATTTCATTTGGCTGACCAAACGGTTTCCAAGGGCCCCGTCATCGGTGCCTCTCTGACGGTGAATCCTCACCTCGGATGGCGCTGGACAGAATACATCCAAGCCATCTGGACCTTCACCGTTGCCGCCATCGCTCTCTTCTGCTTGCCAGAGACATACGGCCCCGTCCTGCTGAAGCGAAAGGCACAGCGTCTGCGCAAAGAGACGGGCAACCAGGCATACTACCACCCCCACGAAAGGACCAAGCTGTCGCCCAAGCTCATCCTCACCAAGCACCTCTCGCGCCCTCTCCGCATGCTGTTCACAGAGCCAATGGTTACCTGCATAGCGTTGTATGCGTCGTTTGTGTACGCCCTGCTGTACATGACGCTGGAGGTGTTTCCCATTGTCTTTGCTCAGCACCGGGGGTGGTCGCTGGTGCAGAGCTCGTTGCCGTTTCTGGCGCTGCTGGTGGGCGTCTTCATGGCCATGTTTGTCAACTTGGCGAATCAGCCGCGGTATGCGAGGCTCGTGGACGCTGCGGGCGGGAAGCCGGTGCCAGAGGCTCGGTGTGCTCCGATGGCGGTAGGGGGGATTGTCTTTGCCATTGGGCTGTTTTGGTTCGGCTGGACGGCAGATCCCAAGATTCACTGTGAGTTTTAATTGATATCCCCCCTTGGGGACGGTCTTACATGACGGACGATTGCTAACTGATCATTTCAGGGGCTGCGCCCGTAGTGGCCGCCGTCTTCATCGGCGCCGGCTTCAACATCATCTTCCAGCAGTGCATCAACTTCCTCGTCGACACATACCGCATCTACGCCGCAAGCGCCACCTCGGCCAACACGTTCCTGAGGAGCGCCCTGGCGGCGTCGTTCCCGCTGGCTGCGGCGCCCATGTTCAACACCATGGGCGTTGGGCCGGCCATGTCGCTGCTGGGGGGAGTGGCGGTGGTTGCCATTCCCGTGCCGTTCTTGTTCATGAAGTACGGGGTTGCGCTGAGGAAGATGTCCAAGTTTGCGCCGGTGGACGATGATGTGCGGAAGGAGAATAGAGCATAGATATGGTATCAAGTTGTCTCCTTGAAGCGAAGCGATTCTGGAATTCTCGAGGCGTTAGAATGTTTAGAGCCCATTTTGCATGGTTGACTGAGCAGATGACGACCCTCTCAGTAATAATAGCCAGGCCAGCGTGATGTTTTAGCGAGGTTATTGTTGCTTATAAGTATTATGGGAAAACCTGGTTCTTGAGTTAATAATCTCATTAATGGTTTATAGTATAGTAAAGCACTAGATCTTAACTAATTTCTCCCCGTAAATAATAGCCATCATAGGTATTCATCTCAGCCCCCCCCCCCCCTAAGGCCGCCTACAACCAGCACTATTTACCCAATTAGCAGCAGCATCTCGCAGCCACTAAAACGCCCGTCAGCAGTCAATCTCTATTCTAAAACCGACAAGCTCCACAACCCGCAGGTTAGTAAACACAAGCACACTTCAAAAAACTTGGCGGACGAGCAGCGTCCTTCGACCATTGACCGGGGGGGTGGGGTTGCCTCGGTTCGGAAACAGGGTCGGCGATTGATATGGGGGAAAAGGCGTGAAGAATGGAGGGCAGCTGTCGTGATTTGTTTCGGCTTTGGACAGGTTTCTGATTAGTATTTCGGCTTTGATCAAGTGGCATCTCATAGGGCATTTGGCTTTCAATAGCAGAGGATCGGCCTTTTTCATCTTCTTCATCTTCTTCCTCTTCTTCTTCTTCTACGGCAATGACATTTGGTGTAACCTAATGCAAAACCATAGTCTTTATAGTCTCAGTAATTTTACAACACAGCTCTCAATCTATTTCCGTCTGGTCCTGGTCATTCTCCCAACCCAGAACAACTAGAGGCTCTCATCATCACCATGACCGCCGAAGCAAAGGTTCCCGCTTCGCTGGAGCAAGAAAGCGTTGTCACAAGACTCGACGACAAGACCTTTGCCGCCAATCTCTCCCCAAGCTTCTGCATAGGCGCAGGTATGTGCTCCCCAGTTCTCATTGGCTTTGATCAACTCCGATTACCTCGCACATCATGCAGTTTCCCTATCCAAGACTAACCTCGACAAGTCCCCAACGGAGGCTACGTCGCCACAATCTTCCTCCGCGTAGCAAAAGAATACCTCACCCCAAGAAACCAACCAGACACAATCACCGCTCATTGGGAATTTCTCAACCGCACAATCTCCGGCCCAGCTATCCTCACCATCGAGGAGGCCAAGCCAGGCCGCTCCATCACAGTCCTGCACGTCTCCCTCTACCAGGGTAATCTCCTATCCCAAGCACCATGGATCTCAATAGGAGAAGGCAAGCAAAAGTCGGAAAAGGTCGTTGCCGCGTATCTCACCAACAGGAGCATCGCTGCAGAAAAGGGCATCAGTTATGCCACGGGATGGTCTCTCCAGCCAAGCTCTGCTCCGCCAGCAGACTTTTCGAAACTCCTTGCAAATCAGGATCCTCAATGGGGACCCCTCGATTTGTTGATTCAGCGAAGAGTTACCGCCATTCAACAGCTTCGGTTCTTTTATAACCGCAAAGCGTTTGCCAATTCGGAGGGTGTCTCTTCATTTGATCTGTGGATGTGCAACACCAGCGGCGAGGCTTTTACCGCTCCGGCTCTGGGGTTCGTGGTTGACAGCACGGCGGCTTTCATCACGGAAATGCATCGTCCTCGGACAGAAGACGATCCTCCGGCTGCGGGAGGTGCTCTCACGCGCAAGACGGGCTTGTGGTATCCCACGCTGGCGATGAACTTGGAGGTAAAGAAGGCATTTCCGGAAGGGGGCGAGCAGTGGTTGTTTGTACGGACCTCGTCTAAGCAGGTGCTCAATGGCAGGTTTGATGTCGAGGTGATCGTGCTTGATATGGCAGGCGACTTGGTTGCTTTGAGTCATCACGTTGCCATGATTGTGAGTTCTGACAGAAACACGGCGAATAGGGAGGCGCTGGCTGGGATCAAATATAAGATGTAAGATGTGAGCGCCATTGGATAGACTGTCGATATTGATTCTTGTCGACTTGGAGATGAGTGGGAGCGACAGATTAGCCAAGGTCTCAAGTAGAGAGAGTGTAGGTATCGGGTCACACGGCAAAGGTAGAGTCAACTAAGATTATGACAAGCACGATGCATGTGGTCAAATGGGGAGATGAAGAAAGGCGTAAGAGCCCAAAGGCTCCTCTGGCCATTGCCACGGAAGAACGGGGCACAAGATTCCCACTTGAGCGGCTTTCTCTCAAGCAACGATCACGCTTCATCCGCAAGATGAGTCGTATCCCTTGGTTCCTGCAGTGGACTATGGCCTTGCTTGCGCCAGATCCATGTCCAATTGACAGGAATTCAGGGATGCGGAGGGGCAGCTTGGCGCCGTGGCGGTCGTTGCAGAAGATATGAGACGACCCGAGGCCACATATTTTGTTGTTGGTCGAGTCGAGCTGGCCGACGATGATGATGCAGATGCAGCCCAGCATGGGAGACTTGAGAGTCCGACAATCTGTGTCAGCCGCCTGCTGTGGCTCATTTTTCAGATAAATCATGTGGTTTTGCCATTGACTTGCCGTCAACGGATCAATGCCTCAGGGGTCCAAGTTCGTTTCATGAGACATGGAGGTTGCACATCCATGAACATTAACTTCAAGATTCGGTCAACCTGGCACAGCTTAAGCTTCTTTAGCGGACAGTTATAGGGCTTTAGCGAAGATCACAGCGCTGCTGCCCGAAGCGACAGCGCTTCCATTCAGATCGGGTTAGGTTCCCAGCTCCTGCCCCCCGGAGTATCGGCCAGCGCTAATACACTCCCGAGACTGCAGGTGCGGCCCAGCACTTCCATTCTAACTCATCCCGAGTCTGCCTCTTCTACCAACCTTCAAATTCGTCACGATTCAACCTCCCCTTGATCTCAGCTTGACTTGGAGACCATTTCCGCCTCACTTGACATCGCCTGCAGCCTCATCTGTTAGGGCAGTCCTCCAACGTCTTGCAGCCATCCGGTGCCGAATTGTCCAACCTCATCCAGCTGCCATCGCCACAATGCGGGTCGCTTCAACCCCTGGCCTAGTCGGCGTCTCTGGCCATCAATACTTGCCCCATGGAGCAGACGCAGAAGCAGAGGTGGCTTGCTGGGCGCCGCGCCAATGGCGCCAGCCTGGTCGCGCCGCACCGTCCCGCGCGCCTCGTCTTGTCGGGTGACTTGCTGACGACGCGGAGCCTCAATCGAGCCTTGGGTGATGATTGGAGCCGAGGGAGAGGCAGAGATCGAGGCAGCAGGCAGATAACGAGTGAGCTGCCAACTCACTTCTGCCGATGAAGAAGCCTCGTCAGCGCTATATCGCCGCTTTTGCTCTGCAGGCCTCATCGCAGGAACAAATCTCTTTCATCGATCGCAGTCGTCCCTTCAGTACGCTCGCAAGCCCGAGCCGAGTCAGCCACGAGTCACGATGAACAGCACCGGCGGCGGCGGCAGCAACAACAATGGCAATGGCAATGACAATTCTGACTTCATCGTCGCCGCCGTAGCGTTGGTTGTCTCGGTCGTGGCGCTGCTGGCCACGTTTATGCAAGTGCTGCAGCAGTACTATGCCTCGGCACAGGGCTATTCGCAATGCAACGAAAAGGTCATGGGCGATTGGGCATTGACCAAGACGAGACGGTTCCGCTTCGACGAGCTACGGTTTGAAGTGGAATTCGATGTGCCCGTCATCTTCGTGTCGTCTCCGAAGAACCAAAACGGGCCGGTGGCAGATGCTCCCATCTACTACCTGGACGGCTCCCAGAAATCCCAGCAAGATACACACTCGACCGCCACGCTGGATGAGCGCAAAGAATACAAGGAAAAGTCTACAAAGGAAAAGATCCACACCTCGGACAATGAAAAGGCTGCCTGGTACGTGCTGCTCTTTGCCGCTCAACGCATGGAGTCTGAATCGCGAGAATGGCAGAAGGAGGAATACACAGCCTTTGGCCCTCCAGACCTACACGGCATTCGAGCAGAGCCTCCAACGTTGGCTGATGACCACACCTTGGCCGTGGCTGTTCAGCGGAAGCGCAAAAGCTGGGACACCATGCCTATCAATGTCACCAAGCCCTACGCCACGACTACCATGTGCCACCTGATCGAGATGATGGCGGCAATTGGCGTCTACTGGAAGGAGTTTGACCGCAAGCGTGATCGCTATTGGGGAGAGGGCAACGGCTTCATGATCTTGGGCGAGAGGATCAGCGACCCGGGACTCATGTTCTCGTTCCAAGTCAACGGCCAGTGCTCCTTCAAGCGGAATCGCGTCATCCCAGTCGACGAGATCAAGGAGCTGTGCTTCGGCCATGTGCCCACCATTTACCGTGAGAAGGAAGACAAGCGGCGCTTGACGGCCCCAGTCGAGGAGCGGCAGAATCTCAGCACCCTCGTCATGGGCAGCCTGCGCGAGATTTCCGAAACCTTGACCTCCATAGGGTGCAACAATGTGACGACTCGGTTATGCTTGGAGGGCGGAACACGAATGTCTCACCTCTTTCCCAGTACGCGCAACCCTTCTTCTTCACTATTCTTCTCAACACTGCTATGGCCATGACGGTTCCAGATACTGACACTTCTTGGTAGTATCATTTGAGATTCTCGGCATGTTGAGCAGAGTGCTCCACATAGAAAAAAGCAGCTTCACCTTTCTCCCCAACCCGACGCCGGACAGCTGGGACAGGAGATCAGTTTCCCTGCCCAAGTTACTGGATGCTTTCTACATAAAGACGCAACCCGGTGCTATGGGCTCGGGGCAAGACACCCTCATCATCGCTCGCTACAGACATCACATTGAGCGTATACGGCGGCACCTTGATGACAGGGAAAGCCTCGACAGATGGCTCCTGTTGAGATCGCTCCATGCGGCCTTGGATGACACGGATGACGTGCTCACTGCAAGGACCAAGTCGGAAAGGCAGAGCAGTTACGATGCTGAAAATGCGTCAGAGAAGCCACATGACGCAGCATCGGGTGCGGAGAAGCACATATATCGGCGGGGTATTGTCCAGGATGTCGTGAGACATCACATCCAGGATCTAATCAGATTACTGAACCAACAGGAAGATCAGACTTCAGACAATTTGTCTGTTCGTCAAGACATACGGCCTTCTTCGCCAAGTCGTCCGCGAGCCCCTCTACGACGGTTCGAAGACATGGACGCTGCCGGGCCTGACGATCGACAGGACATCTTTATGGATGTGTATTTTGACGCCATTCGGCCCCGTGTGGTGTCAACTGCTCAGAACTCGGCTTTTCGAAGAAGCAGTCTCGTTGGTGCCCCTCCAGAGCTTGGACGCACTCTCGCTGCAAGCATCCGCTCCAACACATCTCTTCTCCCCTCACATGCGACGAGTGAGTCCGTCTCCAAGGGGCCGGATCATACAATGAAGGAGGTGACAATGGATCACCATGAGGGTCAGCTGGAGGTTCTCGCCCCAGTACAAGAGATTGCCGCTTTGGAAGAAACCCACAGCGGCGTCTCGCTTGCCGAACTAGATGTAACGTACAATGATGTTTGGTGCACGCTCGTCTTCCGCATGGTCTGCTGGCTAATGCTGCATAACTTTAACAAGAAGGACGTTCAGTTGCCCAAGAGCGAGCTCCTGGGTAGTCGAATGCCAGTGTATATCTCGTGAGCGAGCGGAGCCTCTTTTTGGGGTACATGCTGTTTACGGTGTAGGCAGGAATGATGGGCTGCTAGCAAAAGCATGCATACATAGTGACTTTTTTGGGTTTGATAGACACTTGTAGAGAGATTTCTGGGTTACTATGCGGGATATCCATTTGCTGGGCGAAGGGAATGGTAGTGCAAGGTATGGTTCTTGGAATCACGATAGACGAGTGCACAGGAACTTTGCTATGGCTTATACAGAGATTTTCGGTCACTCAACAGTGCCTGGTGAATGAAACGATATCTGATTATGAGTGAAAGAGCTCTCTACTGTCACGGTGCCGTGGTGTTCCAACCATGGAATTCCGAGTCTAGCTGCGCGGAGGCTCTCAGTAACCCGACTCAGATCCTCTCTACTCTCCTCCTGAACCAAAAAGTCGAGCCTTGCGTCAAGATTGGTTGTCTGTAATCCAATCGGTATGTCAGTAAGCAAAGAAGCGGCCTGGTTTTTTTAAGGGATATGGATTGCATGTATTCCGGTCCGTTTTTAGGGGGGGTTGAAGAGGGGCGCATTATGCGTTGGCAGCCTGATATGAAGTGGCGTCCATATCCAGGTGAGAAAAAAGGAGATGTGACAAGGCACAAATTGCAGTTTTCCTTTCTGCTGGCTGGCGGTGGCTGTCACTGGGACGTGGCTTGCGGAGAGATGGGGAATGAGGTGTTTAGGGGCAGTTTTCAGGTTTCGTTGGATGATAAATGTTGAATTGGCTTATTAGTGGTGTTGGGTGAGACGGTGGATGACGAGACACTGGAGGGGAATATCGGATGGATTGCAGCGAATGATTGCGGCTGTATTAGAAGTTGTTATATGCTATCTCTTCACGGTGCTGCGTAGGTGGGATAGGAGGAGTCGAGCAGAGTGCAGGGAGGTGAGAGTGAGAGCGGGTGAGATTTGGGAAACCTGAAGTCACCGTCGTACATGGTCTAAGCCTTGGTGAGTGGTCTGCCTTGTGGGTTGTGTACGGTGCATGTATTGCTCGAGGATAAAGGCACATGAGAAGCAGGTTGCCGCCGGGCAAACATGGACTGGGCTGCAGTCGGAACCCAAAGACGCACGCCACTTAGTGGTGTTGTCCTGTTCGCTACATTAGCTGCATATGTACGAGGCAGCCGATGTCTTTCCTTGGACGCAATACTCCGTGTGTAAAAGACCGATATTACCCTATATTGATACAGAAAAGACCCTAGAATGATCCTGTGAGGAGTCGTCTCTTTTGAGAGTTGTGATTCATCGTTGCATGAGGATGTGATGTGCGAGGTGCCGGCGATTGGGCAAGAACGTGTAATTGCAGTCAGGTAGGTATGTGAGCTCTTTACCGGGATGCATTTGTCCGAATAAGACGCTGCTCACATCGTTTGATAACGCGGGTCGTGCAGATGTCGCGCATCAGAGTTGCAGGAGTCGAAAGAGGGGAAGGGGGAAAAGGGCACCTGATTACGCGCAGTGGCAGAACATGTTCAATGCAAGTACAGGATTCACGGGAATGACATGCCTATGCAATTGCTTGCTTCCAGGCCCGTCGTCTCTCCGTCTGCCTCGTATGAAGAGTGAGGTCTGGCAAATGGAACGACATGAGCCGCTTGCCGCTGGGTGTTGGTGATGTGAGTTTGATGCCCTGCTTTGGGTCTTGGACGGGATATCACTGCTACCTAGTTAAATAAGAAGAGAGGAAGAAACAGGGTTGATGGACATGGGTCCACTGGGAGGGACCGATATGGGGAGAGAGAGGACGGGGAAAAGTGGTTCCTGGTCTGGGTCTGACAATGGCGAGTGTGTTGAGATGGACATTTGGTCTGATGCGAGGTTGAGTGGCCGGTAAAGGCACATGCGTGTATGTATCCTGGCTTGATTGGGATTGGGCACGACTCTAAACTGCAGTCAAAGCAGTTTTGTTGAGATTTCCTTGCAAAGCCTTTGATGTGTGTATGTATTAGAGACATCTTGTAGAAGCTGATACCTTCTGCCTCGACTGACGCCAACTGCAAGGCTGATCTTGGTACAGGAGGATCGCACAGTACAGAGCAGGTTTTACAGTGGAGAGATGTTGAAGCCTGTTTTTTGCGTGTCTCGTGTCTTGCCCGTGGAGGCTTGATAGAGGTAGCGCCTCCCGCACGGCAGCTAAAAGAGACGTCCGACCGATATCTGCCATTATTATAAGGTATACAGAGAAAAGAGCCTGTAACATTGTAACAGTCAGATTGGTCATCCCGTTCTCGACGCGACTTCAAACAGTCTCGTGTGGACAGTCAGCCAGGGATTTCGCGAGTATCGAGTGACTTGTAATTCCGGTAGTATGACATTGATGCTTCCGAGGATTACTGCCTACCTACCTTAGGTTCAATGGCAGCGAGTCTTGGAGGCGTTTCGGCGATGCCCTAGCATCAGCGCCGCAAGTACTGCGCACGCCGTTCGGACCGCAGAGGTACCAGCGCCGGCGAAAAGGCCAAGGTATTAGCGGCTTAGGCGCGGCCAAGGCAGCACCACCACAGCCGTTCCCGCAGGCTCATCACACCCGACCGATGTACTGTCGGGTATCTCTTGGTGGCGATTCATGGCCAGTGTGGCCGGCGAAAGGCCTCGAAGACGCCGTCGGCTGCACGTCGCGGTACCTACACCGGTACCTGTAGGTACCCAAAATGACCCAATGTCACGGTGATACTGTACGGTAAGCAGGCAACTGCACTGTGTTTCCAACACGCCCAGAGCCTCCAGCAGCGCTCCCTCCAGCAGAGCCCCGGCGCCTTAGGTAAGCCAGCCCAGCACTGCACAACAGGCGCTATTGCCGCTTCGACGCAGCACTTGACATTCGAACGCCACAAAAGGGGATCTGGACAGTGCCGGATTTCTCACGGCCGGACACGCCGCCTCTCGCCCTTTGTTCCGCCCAGCTCAACCGAAAAAGCAAGGCAGAGGAAATCCAAGCAAGAT
>LFMI01000138.1:16914-31988 GCA_001050175.1 Trichoderma parareesei | reverse complement strand
GGCCCCCGCTTTTTTTTTTTTTTTTTTTTTCTTCTCCCTCTCTCTGCCTTTTAGCGATCCCTCCGCAAAAGTTGAGATCCTCGCAGCCCATGCGCGGCGTGGAGAGCGAAACAACGGGGCGTGGAAAAGCTTGGGTGATCGACGGAGCTGGCTAGGTCAAGGGAACGTCATCACTTTTGTGAATGAGGGACCTTTTTTTCCGTTTCCTCCAACCTCAAAGGGGGCCGCTTTTTTGTCCCATTCCTTTCGCAATGATAGTTTTCTCGGCTTTCTTGTTGTTCTTTTCTTCTTCTTCTTTGGTTCGCAGGTTCAACCCTTGCTCGTCGTACAGACCCGTCCGCACGCCCCTGAAGTCTTGCGGGTTGGGCCATTTCGTTTCGTCACTCTCAGGCTGAGAACCAAATCCGTGCTGCAGCAAATGTAAAAACTTTAGAAAGAAAAGGCCCGTAAGCAAGTGAAAGTAGGATGACTTGTACCTGTCAACAGATGAAGCAAAAGAAGTCCAACCCTGGCCCTAATGCATGCAGAGGGCTGACACCGGCCCGGAGATTGAAAGGGGATACCGAGAAGCAGACGAGAGGGACAATTGAAGAATAAACTTGAACGTGTCTAGTATATCAGTCGCTAAAAACAAGCCGGTTTGCAAACTTCTGCACTATCGTGGCTTCCCCGGCTCAGGGCTCTTGCTTGGAACGAAGAGCTAGTATGAGAAGGAGGGCGGGAAGGTTTGGAGGCGCATCGTCTTAGTAAATACTGGCACTAGTTCGCCAGGCAGCAGGCAGGAAGGAAGGAGCAATGCGGAGTCTCTACCCGTCGTCGTCTCGTAAGATGCCTCGTGCTTCGTGCTCCGTACCTACCCTAGGCTGAGAACGATGGGAAAGGAGGAAAGCGCGGTGGGCCGCGATGCAAGAACAAACTCTAGGCTTGCATAAGGTATGCCAAAGGAATCCGTCCCTCTTTGCCTCTCGTACAAGTATGTACTCTTTCTTGTCAAGTACAGCGAATTACATACTTTCCAAGGCATACGAGAGAGGTAGGATGTATCAGTAGCTCCTACGAGTCCAAGGCATCATGGAGAGTATCAAGTGAATACTAAGCGCAAGATGCCCGTTGCTGCCGTAATGACCAGGTACTCTTGGTGCCCTGAGTGAGTATCGTACAGTATATAGTCCTTACCTCTGTAGCAACACCTTAGGCAGGTATAATAGCCGGCGAGTGCAGATGAGCGAGGACCTTAAACAGATGCAAGCCACAGGCTAGCCTTGCCTGGCAATGATCGGCTACGTCGTCGTCTCTCTTATCTTCCCCCTCCTCTGGCCATTCTAGGTACTCTTGATCGTATCATCATGGCTGCTGGTGCTCGCTGTTCCTCCTCTTGAACCCTGGGGTCCTTCTCCGTCTCCCCGGAGCAATCGAGCTGACATGGCCTATCGTTCGGTTCCAATTGACCGTCGTTCGACCTTCAGGTATCAGAGCATCGTGTTCTGATACGCACATCATCCGGTACTGCAGCAAATCCCCTGTTCATAGCTCGTGTGTTGGTCTTATTAGTGCAGCTGTACATGCTTGCCGTACTTGTAAGCACTGTACCTCGCCTCATTGAAGCTAGCATCATCCCCAGACCTGCGTGTGCCAATTCTCCAACTGCGGAACTGCGGAACATGTACGAGGATGTCTCTCCTTCTACTAGGACAGTACTCGTCAGCCTCTCATGTCGGCGCCGCTTCGTCAAGTGCCCCTACGAGTACAGTAGGCATACCCGTAGGAACAAAAACGTGTTGCCGCCGCCGCCGCCTCTTGCAAGAACGTGCGCACTAAACAGCTTCACCCCTCATCAGCCACAGCTCTCCAAATCCGAGCCAAAGCCCAAACCCAAACCCAAATCCTCGTGGCCCCTGGTATGTACATGCGCAAGGACTTGCAGACGGACTCGTGCAACTCAACACGTTGTGCGACTTGCTGGAAGGCGGCATCACCACGGAACCCGCACTATCGAAGGCGCCCGTACTTGTCTGCCGACGAACAGCTGATGCTGCCCAGTAATCAATGCAAAATCAAAGCCGCTAGCAAATCGCCGCCAGCGTGCGTGGCCACCAGAGTGCCACTGGCCGCGCCGCTGCCCCTTGGTTAAACGGCTATTAGATGCCGCTCTATGTTGTCCATAATGTCACCATTCTCTCATGCCCATCATATCCGCCGTCGACTTGAGGTCAGGACCAGGGCCTCTCTGCAGGTCTTGATGTTCTGGTGACGTTTGTTATTAGCCTCTTCTCCTTCACTCGGTTCTTTGTCCGTCGTCCTCTCCCTTCTCCGGCCTTCCCTTTCTCTTTCGAATCGCCGCTTCTCCTCGTTCGTCGGAGCCTGATCCTTGGTGGTTTGTCATGATCGCGAATATACTTTCCAGCCCTTGCTCGTCTTCGCAATGTCCATTAATCACGTCCAGCATCCAATCACACGACGTCCGCACTCTGCTCCGGAACCGTGGTAGACTATTGCCTGGGTGCAAGCCTGGTGCAAGCCACACGACAGAAACCGAAAACCCTTGCCGGGCGCTGGCCCGGAGAGGTCCTTCCGCATCTGCAAACGAGGCGTCACCACCAGGGAGGGTCAAGGTACCAACCATTACCATGCTTGTATAGGCGACGCCCTGAAGATGCCTGTGTGTCTGCAACGCGCAAGGTTGGAGAAACCCGTAAGCCCTTGTACCAGCCCGCAGTCCCGGAAAGGGACAAGCAAACCGGCAGGACCCTGATGATTGCTCCTAAAAATAAAGGCTGGTGCGTGTCAACACTGTGCCTTTGCTCCTCTACCAGATTCAAGAGAACCCCTTGATCGCCTCGTCAGCTCCGACATCTCTCACTTCCCATGTGGGCAGGCAGAACTCGTAAGATATACATGCTCGAAAACTGGGAAATGGCACGGGCAGACGGACGGAGAGCGAGATGCGCCAATGCACTGCAACTCTACCCAGTAGGGCGCAGCAAGCAACAGCTTGTGAAATCTTTCTGGAGCTCTCGAGAGGGGGCAAATCTGGCGCCAACGAGAATCCGCATGTTCCTCCCAAGAATCGCATCTCTTGCTCATCCTAGCGGATCTAAGGCGTTAGCGCACGGATGCGCTGCGAAGCGCAAGCGGAAGAGGGGGACGTCAAGTATCGATGAAGTAGCATCGCAAGTACTCGTATGGTCATGTCGTGCTGCGCCGTCGGCATCCTACCTATTGCGTGGTAGTCATATCAAGTATTGAGCTCAACATCCGTTTTATTAGGGCCACCATCGTTCGTGTCCCAACCCGGGTGGCCCAATTGCTGAGCTGGTGTTGGTGTTCTGCGTGCGGCACAACCTCACTTTTCGCCCCAAGGTTTGTGGCTTGGGTGCCTTGACCCTCCGCGGGGTCCATCGCCAAGGTCTTCACCTTTCCATCCTTCGCACGTCGCAATCCCGACTCTGGGCGGAAAGCCTTAGAATCAAAGCATAGAGTTCGGCGAAAGCAACGATTTCGGACTCTGCGGAGAAGCCTTGAGGAATCCTTGAAAACATCAGCGTATGTATATACCCTTGGAGCCGGAGCTTGGTACCTGCTCCAGAGGCAAGTCGCAAAGGCCGATACCTGAAAGTTCTCGCATAGCGGGGTGTGCTGGAGCCTGTGTCCACAAATACCTTCAGGGTTGCTGGGAACCCTTCTCCGGACGTCCCAGGAGATCCGCAGCCATGCAGCTTGGGCTGGACAGTTGCTCGATCTGCCCGATCATTGGCTCTGGCTGTGGCGCCTCCGTTGCAATGCGAACGACCCTGGATGGCGCTAGCGCTCTGCCTACCCTTGCGCCGGTCCCCGCTCCCCTTTCCAGGACATGGGCACCCTGCTGTTCGTACTGGGGACCTGGAATGAACTTGGTGTGAACTTGGGGGCTCTCCATCTTCTCGAAGGGTCTCTTGCGACCTCAAACCCAAGCACCGTGCCATGCCGGTACTCACGAGTTCACGAGTACAGGAAACCTGCTTAGGGCGTCTCCCCAAGCCCCCTGTCCCTGGGCTCCCCCAAGGTCCGTCCGTCTCTTCCTCCCATTTGACCTCGAGCCGGCTGTCACTGCACCCCTGCCAAAGATGGGATCCGAAGCTGCTGTGGGCACAAGTATGATTACTCTGGCGCCGACCTTCCAGTTGGTCCTGTTGCTCCGGTTTCCTGTGGGATCCTTCAGGGCCTATCCACAGTTGCAATGACGACACCATGAGGTCAAACTGGCTGAGCGATGCCTTGACGATGCGCTTTCTGGCCAGAAACACCGCGTTTTGCAAATGCGCATGGTCCCTGATGGCGATGATTTGGGACAAGATTTGCAAGTTTCTATCCGCGGCGTCGCGACCAGATTGCAAAGGTGCTCGACGATGATAAATCCGGGTGCGGAAGGGGGACGCCGTTTGATAGCCGGCTGAAGTGTGTATAAGTTGCGCAGCTGGTCATCGCGATTGTTGAAGCAGGGCTGTTGCCTGTTAGCACGAGTACTTCTGACATGTATCCTCTACTGCACATACCTACAACTCGTGCTCGCAGTGTCAGCAAGAGCTGAAGGTTAGCCTTGGCGTTTACATCCAGGTTGTAAGCGCGTGGACAATGTCTGGGGGTGCTTCCGTCTTTGCCCTGTTTCAAGCTTATGCGCGTACTTTGCCGTGCCTTCAAAACGGCCATCGTGCACCCGGTCTGTAGGAAAGCAGTCAACGGAGAAATGCTTCTGCTTATCTGCTGATGGCAGTATGCGTCCCGTTTTTTGTTGACTGGTTCACTGTCCGTAAACAATGCTGTACCAGTCGTGATAGATGCGACTCGTACACATCACCGGATGGTGGAAAAAGAGCTGCATGATACTCCCGTGTAACGCCAGTGTCTCTCCATCGCCTTCTTTTCTCTTTCCCCGTCGAGCTTTGCTACCCTGTCATGTTCCGCCTGGCTTCTGTTGCTTCCATGTCGAGATTGCGCCGAGAAGGGGAGCGGCGCTGGCCCTCTGGATTGATGGAACCCGCGAGACGCTTAATTGGTCCCAGGGTCGAAACAGTCGGGTTGACGTGACCCTCGGCTTACCACTGTGACGTCAACCATTCAGAGGGCCGTCCGTTCAACACAAGCGTTCCTTGTACTCGTACCTTGTCCGTCCGTCTGTGTGTAGGGGAGTACAAGGGCCCTGTGACCCACCGGGTTGTGTCGTAGGTAAAGAGTCCTGCAATCGAGATTTCGCTGCCGAGGGTCCTCCTGGCGCGTGGATTCGCTGCTTGTCTGTACAAGTGCCGCAGCAGCCAAGGAACGTGTTGTCTTTGGCTTGTCTCGGCCAGCCCTCCAGCCGCAGCCCTTGGTCGTACGCCAGGGGACAAAGGACGAGAAAGAAACGAAGGAGAAGATAGGCCCTCCCCCCCCATCGGGAGCAGAAAGAGGCCCACATCGAGGCCCTGGTTCTCGACGTCAACCGGTGCTAGGGCGAAAGCGATGAGCCTGGTGCCAAAGTATCGTGGCTGAAGCGCGCGCAGGGACATCGGATCTGAGGTGGCTTGCCATTTCGGCGCTGACTGCGAAACACGGGTCCAGAGACAGAGGCGAAGTGACTGAGTTTAGAGAGGATGAGGACAGAAGAGAGAAGAAAGGAGGGACGAAGTAAAGAAGCGAGCGACAGTTACCTGACCCATCTATACCTGCATGCCGCTTCTGTCTCTTGTATCGTGCCTCACTGGAGCAGTCCCTGATTCCACCTCCGCTGTCTGTCTGCATCTGCCCGCATCTTCTCCCGCGTGTGCCTCGACGTAGGTAGGTATGTAACTCAACGAGGCGCTAACGAGGCAGGATCTTCACCGGCTGCACCTCGACGCCCCATGCACGTGTGGTCGGGCCAAGCATGGAGATGCAGATTGGAGGAGAGGGAATGGGTAGTACTGTAGAGAGAAGTTGAATAGAAGAGGCAGAAGAAGAGGACACCGAGCAGAGAACTGGAAAGAGGTTACGGAGTACTGGAGGAGGAGTTAAATGTACCTAGGTACTGTACACACCAAGTACATGCACATATCGCCGTCGTACGAGTGAGTACCACCTGTTAAAGTTCAAAGATCAAGCCCCAAGCGGTTGATAGCGGCGCAGCGGCGCGAGCATGGCCAGACTTGGTTCAATCCAACTCGAAGCGATAGAGCAAAGTACAGTGATGAGTAAGTACTAGCTCTCTAGAGAAATGTATGAGAGGTATTGGTAGCAGAAATAGAGAGATAGATACCAGTAGAGCAGAATGATATCTTGCATCTCACTCCAGGCTCGCATCACACCTGGCATCACATCCTGGCAAGAGGCCTTGTCATCAAGCATTGCATTGCGCGTCAAGCCACACGAGGCTCGCACTTGTGTCTCACACTTGTGCCTCAGAGACATGACAGTACGAGTACCTTTCCCAGTCACTGCTCCGAAAGGTACATGGCCGCCCACATCGCGGTACTCCAGGGTGACCGCATGTCGCTCCCCTCTTTCTCCTCCAACAGCGCAGCTCCACACCCCCCTCCCAGCCTGAGGCCCCACCCTCTCTCCTTCCCCTGCCGGACCCTGGTTCCCTGCCCGGCACCAGCACCAGCACCAGCACCAGCTCCAGCAGCCTGTGGCCCTCTGTGGCCCTACGGTACCACGCAGCAAAGCGCTGGGAGCACCACAAGCCCTCTGGAGCCTCTAAGGGGACCCCCCCTCCCCCCCCTGTCGCCGCAGCTTCCAGCGCCCACTGCAACTTGCTTCTCCATGCAGCGTGCAGGGCTCACGAAGAGACGGATAGAATGCAAGAGAACGAAAAGAAACACAACAACCAAAGAAGACTCGTGCTGTTGAAAAGGAGAAATATGAGATATGGAATTCTTCTTCTTCTCTGTAATCAATAGCATCATCTTTCTACCACCTATTCTCCCTCTCTCCCCCCCAGCAGCCCAGTACAGTAAGTAAGGTAGAGTTCGCAAGCGGTCCCTTAGCACTCTCGAGGTATGGAGTCCCCTGGGGGCCGCCGCCATGGGTGTCTGGCGTGTACATACAAAGTACCTTGCCTTACTGGGCCCCAAGCAAGGCTAAGGCAGTCTGCGCGGTACCAGGACGGGCACAGATTACGGAGCAAAGTGGGCTTGTCGGCTTTGTACTTTCTCGATCCCTCGATCGATGGGATGGCATGGATGCTCCCGTTGCGCCTCTCCGGCTCTGAACAAAACCTCCAGGTCCTCCCTCTTTGCGCCCGTCCTTCTTCTTCCCCTCCGACCTCTTCAGCTTCCTTCTCCCTCTTACCTTGAAGCCTCTTCCATCCTCTCCCACCTCGCTATACGCCATCCTTCCTCTTATCTCGCCCTGCCTGCCTCAGAAGCGACTACCTTATTGTCTTAGCACTAAGGCGGCATCTCTTACAATCCACCACCACCACCATCATCATCCAATTTGGTCCTGCTGCTGTTTCTGCCTCACGCCAGATCCCAGCATAGCGTCTGTCTCTTCCGCCCGTCTTCCCGTCTCTCGTTTGCCAGCAACTGCTTTGGCGAGAACCACCAGCGGCAAGCGTGCATATTCCATCTTGCAAGTCGGCCTCCGCAACAATTACACTCCCCAGTTTGGCCCAAGGCTTAGCGCGCATCGCAAGAAGCCGTCACCATTTACGTTTTCTTGATTCTCAGCGCTGCATATCTATAGCGAACAAAGAAGCGGAGAGAAGAAAAAAAAGACGAAAAAAGACGAAAAAAGACAAAAAGAGCACAAGCAAACAAGCGAGAGCAACAAAAAAAAAACGTCCAGTTCACAGCGGTTCTATCTTCTCTCAACAGGCCCGTTGTCTGAGTCTTGCGACCCCAATTTGTGTGCAGCTGCCGTCTCTCTTTCCGCATTGCGCCTGCTGCAGCCCCAAACGCTCCTACCCTCGTCATTAACGACATTAAGCGAAGCCTCAAACAAACACAAAATTGCAATCCGAGGCCAATCCTGACCTTTTTATTCTGCACCCATTATCTTTCTCTCCAGCTTCTCATTTTGAGACCTCAGTCTCTCCACCAGCGAATCGAAGCTGCGTGGTTCCTGATCGACGCCAATTCGTCACTCCAGCCCCGAGCTTCCCATCGCATTGTTTAGGCTTCTGGCTTCTACAATCTCGGTGCCTCGACGCCACAATCCGACTGCGCGCGGCATAAAGCAGACGCCGTGCCCTTCGATTCTTCATCTTTTACTCTTTCACAGCTCGACAAATCCATCGTCAACATGCACGGCAGCGACGCCAGCGGCCGCAGAGTCTCGCTGCTCAACGATGACGAGGCTACCAGAGTGATTGCTCGCCCCCCGGCCTTCACCTGGCCGTCTGCGCAATCTCAGCACTATGGCAGTGACTCTTCGCTACCAAACACCCCTGCGCTCCTCCGATCGGACTCTTTCGACTCTCAGCTCAGCGAAGCCGCCATCTCGCCCTTGACGCCCCCCGGCGACAGCTACTACGGAAGCGTTCGGCCTCTGACTTACGCCTTCGGGCGCGAGTACGCTGAAGGCCCTCCCACTAAGCGCCCTGCCTACGGGCCTTGCAGCCCCCCGGCCTCTGGCGAAGAGGACAGCTCCGCTGCATCTTGTGTCCCCGAGCGCCCCGTTAAGCGCTACCCCTGCCGCTACCGTGACCTTCATGGATGCGAAAAGACCTTCACCACCTCGGGGCACGCTTCTCGCCACTCCAAGATCCACACTGCGGAAAAGGCGGTCCATTGCCAATATCCGGGATGCCACAAGAAGTTTACCAGAGCAGACAACATGAAGCAGCATCTGGAAACCCACTACAAGGACAAGACCCGAAGCTCGTCGGGCAGCCAGCGCGCCAGCAAGGCCTCTCTGGCCTCCAATGCGCGCCGCAGCTCGACTGCATCTAGCCGGAGCATGTCCTCCACCACGGGGCCCGACTCCTTTGTTTTCTGGGACGAGAGCGAGCTTCGCCAGAAGCAGAGCCTCTCGCCGACGTCTCCGCTTTCGCAGCCGACCCGCGACTGGGAGTCTGGCATGGGCGGTATTGAGCTTCCGTTGCTCAATCGCCCCTCTGGCGTCGGTCGCATGCCCAGCGGCCTCGACACTCTGGCCATGGCCGTGGAGATGGATTGCCGTGAAGGTCGTGGATTCTGAAAAGTGAGGAGAAAGCAAGAATGAACGCACACAAGCGTCACCGACAATCACATGATACAAAGAAGCGAGAGAGAGGACCATAATATCTAATGCCCCCACCAACTTCTACCACGATACATCAGAAAAAGAGGCCACAACGCAGCCTAAATTTTGGTTATTTTCACGGTACAGAATCACCTCATGAATCTCTCCGCCAGGGAACCAACGGGGCACCCTCGGTACAACATATACGATCAGGGGCAGCGGGGCACCGGCGGCTGCGCCCTCGGCTTGGCGTCAATGGCGTTTGCATGCGGTTTGCATTATGTATGGCATTGCCGTGTCCTGGGTGAATTTTCTTTTCTTTTCTTTTGTTCTCCTTTCCGTCTCATTCATCCTTCATGTGATCACTTCACATATCCACTCCTTGTGGTATCCCCCACAATATTCTCGTTCGGAAACATGGAGCACCTATGAAGCTACGGCTGGGCGGGCATACGGGAGGCATCTTATATGAAAAAAGGTCGCAAGATACACGAGTGGCGCCTTGGGTTGACTTTTTTTTCTTTTCTTTTTTTTTCTCTACTCCACCACTTCCTACCCTTCTTCTTACCTACTATCTGGGCTCTTACTGGTATTCTTCTCCTTGGGTCAGGGTATCTGCTTTCTACCTTATGCTTCTTGATATCCCATGCTTTCATGCACATGAACGTCTCTGCTGAGATTTGGAAGGCAGGCGCTGTGCAGTATCATCTGCGGCCTCGGGGCGGTTTGGACGGGTCTTGGTCTTGTTCGAAAGTCGGGGGTGATTATCCAACAAGGAAAGAGAGGCTCCATCTTATATATATCTCAAGGCGTTTGGGCGGTTCGAATGTCTTTTCCCCCCACTAGACGTGATTGCGCACATTGGGAAGAACCAAAAAAAGGGACGAGATCTTGTGGAAGGGGGAGGGTGGTTGGATCGTGCGCGTGAGAGGCGTGCTAATGGCTGTATATATATTCAAGGTATATGTTACAAACGGCAGCTCGCTTGTGTCTCTTATTTTCTGGGGATCTTGGGATGGATGGGTTGGGATGCTAATTGATACCACTTGACTTTCTTCTTGGTACAACTTTGTTCTTACCTACCTACTGATGCTCCTTGTCTTGTGATTTGCCATGTGTGTGTTATGCTAAGGTGTCGAAGAGAACTACCTAATTACCTCAAAAAGAGTTTCCTCCTCGGCCAATCTTCATGGAGTACTTGGTATGTATTTGTATCCGAATGGCTTCCCATTCGAATGACCTCCCATCCGAATGGCTTCTCAGCTGCCGGTATCTCTGTTCCTGTTGAAAAGCAATCAACTTGCCAATGGAAAATGTCATTGCGCTAGCAAACGCTGCATCTTCATGCACCTATATATACACCCTGTTCTATCTCTAGCCACCTACCAGCATCTGAGGGGAAACCGCTTTGAAACTCAAATCAGTTTTTGCCAAAGCGCGTCCATTTCTGTGCAGTCTCTGGCCATCTCATACTGCTCGTCCGTCTGGCATACGAGGACGCGTTGCTTCGAGTCCTTGCTGCCCACATCCCACACCGTTGCATCGCCCTCGGCATTGTTCTTCGCATCATCAATCGCAAAGCCCAGGCAGCTGGCCTGATCCACCACGGCGCTGCGAAGTCGGGCGCTCTTCTCGCCAATGCCTCCCGCGAACACGATTGCGTCCACCTGACCTCTCAGAGAGACGTAGTAGCTCCCCAAGAAGCCGCAGATGCGGTCTACGAATAAGTCAAAGGCGAGACGGTGCTGAGGCTCGTCCGAGGAGGCAATGATGCCAAAGTTTGTGGTGCCCGTCAGAGACTTCCAGCCGCTCTGCTTGTTGAGGATTTCTTCGGCCTTGGAGATGTGCAGCTTTTCGGTGGCAGCGGGCGAGAGTTTGCCCACGTCGCTGGCATAGTGAAATACTAAGCTGTTTGGATAGCCATCCTTGTCAGCTTCGTTTGTACTTTGTCACGGCAGACAAGGTTCGCTCACCTAGGATCTACGCTGCCACTGCGGGTGGCGCCAGGAAGCCCGGCCAACGGAGTCAAGCCCATACTGGTGTCCCAGCTCTTGCCGCCCTTGATCGCACAGACGCTGGCTCCGCTGCCGAGGTGCAAAGCAATGATGTTGAGCTCGTCCAGGCTCTTGCCGAGGTAGTCGGCGACCGACCTGGAGATGAAGGCGTAGCTGATGCCATGGAAACCGTACTTGCGCAGCCGGTTCTTCTTGGCTATTATTGGGTCGATCGGGTACGTGGAGATGTGCGGCGGTATTGTCGAGTGGAACTGGGAGTCGAAGCAGGCAACGTTGATGGCGCCGGGGAGCTGCTTTATGCACGAGTCCACGATGCCCAACGCGGCACCGTTGTGCAAGGGAGCAAGGTCGCTGAGGACCTCTAGATGGTGGTACGTGTCTGGGGTGATGAGTTGGGACTCTTTATAGTCGCCTCCATGGACGATGCGGTGGCATGCAATGGCCACGTCTGACTTGGAGCTGATCTCTTTCAACTGAGCATCATCTTCCAGTGTCTTGAGCAGCAAGGCAAAGGCATCGTCCTGGCTGTTGACGGCATCGTCCACGTTTTGCTCTTTGATGACGGTCTCGCCACCCCGCGAGTATTTCAGCTTAGCTGGCGGGGCTGTGAGGCCGCTCACTTGAGACTCGGCAATCTGGCGCGGCGCCGTCCTCTTGTCGGCCAGATAGACGGATATCTTGACGGAGCTGGAACCGGCGTTGATGGCGAGGATGACCTTCATGGCAGACAACTTTCGTGTTTATGAGGTAGATAAGAGGGAAGAAGCAATTGCAAGTCTAGAAGCGAAAGTGATTGCGTAGTACCGCTCGTCTGCTTCTTGTGCCCAATCTCGCGTGAGGAAAGAGGTGATTGTGCAGTGGTTGTGGGCAGTAAAAAAAACCGGGAATGTCAACGTCTCCAAGAAAGGCTGGAGCTTCTCTGCTCTATTTACGTTGCTTTCATTCGACGACTTCGTGCCCACCAACTTGTCAAGGTACACCAGGGGCAACCAGAGGGGCAAGTATGGCAAGAGATTATCGACCGACAGCTGCAGAACGGGTGAGGGAGCTCATGACGACACTGACGATAAGTGATGGCCTGATGATCGCGGGGGCTTTTGGTGGTGTGGTGGGGGGGCCAATGATAGACGGGGCTCATGCCACGCCATGCAAATCGGCCCTGGGTGACGTCCTCAATTCAGCCGGATCTGGAAGTGGCGCTCGGCTGACAAAGAGGAGGCGCCGGGAAGCCCTGACCGGGAACGGGACCAGATTTGGGGGGAGGGACAAGGCGAAGAAATGGTCTATAACTTCTCCCTTGGAGGAACCCATGGATGTAAAGCCGACTTTGCAGAGCCAATGCCGGCGGCCGGTCCTAGGGCGTACAGCCGCGTCACACATACCGGCTGGGCGAAATGTATCAGGATGCGAGCTTGCCAGGAGCTTATGGCTCAGCCTGTATCGGCACTTCAGCCGGGGAGGATTTCCGGCGAAGGTAGTTCGAAGTGATTCGGGGGAAACGGGACGCCGTTGAATTCGCGGTCGGAGCTGTGGGCGTGGACCCACGTCTCGATGAATCGCTTGTAGTCTGCCGTGCTCTGCGTTAGATGTCTGCTTCATGCAACGACCCCGAGCTTCTTCAGCTTTCAAGATCCCATCTTACCTCGCTTGTGCGTGAACTGAATAGAGAGGTAGCGAATATCCAGGGCGGTGGCTGTATATGACGGGCCCAGCTCAGGACTGGCCTGGCTAGCCTGGCCGGCGGACCGGACCCGGTGTCGGATTCGAAAGGTTCGGCGTGACGGAGCTTCATCGGGAACGCTTCCTCGGCGGCTGTGGACGTTGAGGCGGAGGGTTTTTGCGCGGTCATCTCGGTTCCGGAGCTCGCCCTCGAAGTGATGAATGTCATACTCGCGGTACTGGTGGTCCGTCTTGTTGGCCAACACAGTCAGGGAGTGGAAGGTGGTATATCGGTCCCTCCAAAGCTTGAGCCTCTGAATTGCTCCAATTCCCTTGACCTTGCCAAAGCTGTCGGTGCGGCTCTGAATGTTGGACCAAACCACGTCGACGTCGAAAAAGTCGACGAGATCTTTCCTGCGCAAGTCGCCCTGGAACTGGATGGAAGCCTCGACAGTAGTGAACTCGTACCTGACTGGGATGAACTGGTCGTGGACGCAGATGCTGTCACCTGTGGTATACCTGATGCGGTGATGGTCGTTGAAGGACAGGAAGCGTTCCATGTCCGGCGGATCATTGAACTGGCGATGTCGAGAGTGGAGGGTGTGAGGGTGAATATCTGCAGGTACATCTGACGGCACTTAATGGCATGATGAGCTCGGGCTGGGCACGGTCGCGGTAGAGGGGTTTTGGAATAAGGGGCGAAGGGTGGGAAGCATGCGGACATGAACAAGTGAATAACCAAGCGAACTCAACAGCAAACGGTAACGGCGGGCTTCTGCCTGGCACTTACAAAAATGTTCAAGCAGCTCGCTTTGGTAACTGCATTGCCAGCGGATACGTCGCTGCTCGGACCCAACCACCTCCCAGGGTCCAAGATACACAGTCCGCTCGTTGGGAGTGTCTTGGAATAGGGTTCTATATCAAGGACAAGGCAGAGAAGAAGACAGACACTGTCAGACTGGACTTGCAACGGAGACGAAGCGGAGAAAGCCCCAGCAAGCGAGGGGCATGACGGAGGAGCTCATCGTACATTGTGGCAGTATAGCCCGGAGGGCCGAGGTCCAGAGGCCGGAGCGAGGCCGCGGGCACGACCGACTCGCTGGTGGAAGTGGCTGAAATAGTGGAGATTTCCGACGTCTGCGTCCAGGTCGAGTCCACGGGGCTGACGTAGGAGCGGCTGTAGGTGGGCGGCCGGCCGAGAGAGGAGGAAGTGAAGGAGGAGCCGGACGAGGACGAAGCGGCCATTGCTGGGACGGTGCGGGCAGCCTGACGAGGGGCGAACGGGCGCTCAGAGTCACCGGAGACGACTGCTATCCGCGAGCTGGTGCGACGCTGGCGAAGCTATCATGACATTGGCCACAAAGCGAGGAGAGGCTGGCGGCACGGTATAGCTCACGGCGCCGTCACGGGCTGAGTCTGGACGGGTGCGAGAAGTCGTTATCGCCATGCCCCAGCTCCGGACGGGAGGAAAACGAAAAGAGGAAGAAAGGAGACGACAAAGGCCGAAAAAGGGCAGCAGGACGACAATGGCAATGCTGCTGATAGACAAATTGGAGGAAGTGCAAGAAGAGGGTTTTCAGGATATGTAGAGGAAGCAGAAGCAGAAGAAAAAAAAAGAAGCAACGGGTTTGGGAGCATGTTCCTGCCTCCCGGCTTCAAGCCTGGAGTGCTAATAAGGTCTGGAAGTTAGTACCTACGGAGTACCTCTAACCAACTGCTGCTGCTGTGGACGACTCTCTGGGCCCTCGGGACAAGTACTGGGTACGGGCAATGTGGCAGGCGAGGCAGGGCATTGGGTCGAGGACCGGAATCTCTGCTGTACATGTACGAACTGCCTTAGCTCTGGATCAAATCCCACGTCCCGCTGCATGTGGATAAGACAAGGTTCAAGCTACTAAAAGCCATTACTAGCACCAGATATTTGCCGTCTGGCAGATTGCTGCTCACAGCGAGAACTGAGGTGGACTACCTACAGGAGGAGCACTCGTACTGTACTCGATACTTGGTTTACGCTATTGATATGCAGTTCCCGTGGGTTGAGCGGGGGAGTCAATGATGATGGAAAAAGAAGGGAACAGGTGATGGGAGAAAGATAACCCTTAGGCCATACGCCTATACCGTCAGTATCTCGCGGGGCTGCTACAGATGCGTCGTCACTCGCAGCTCTAGCAACGGTCCGGCTTCTGCACAGCTTGTTTGAGACAGTGTAGACATACGAGTACCCACGACTGCAAGGACTTGCAT
>LFMI01000138.1:0-11347 GCA_001050175.1 Trichoderma parareesei | reverse complement strand
GTTTTTTTTTTTTTTTTTTTTTTTTTTTTTTTGATTCAGATTCAGCCATGTTGGAGATGTATATACACAGATTGCCATAGGCGGCTCTACACGGCTTTGTTTGAATACCATTCTCTCGGTATAGTATGTACTGGAAGATTATCCAAAAAAAAGTAATGAGGTACGGGTATTATTGGATGCCGGTCCCTTTCCCCTGATACATATTTCATGTAAGATGGATTGCAGAATACATGAACCGTCCAGGAGTTCCGTCAGCCACACTCTTTTGAGGTCTGAGTAAGCAAGTCGACTGTATCTGAATAAAACTCATCTGTACTCGTTGTCGCTTTGACATGAGGATCCCATTCCAACGCGTCCAGCCATCGACGCCAGCGCGTCCCGGGCGTGGCATCAGCCACGAGGAATCCCGGAAATCGATGCTGGAGGATGCGGCTGAGACGGAGGGCAAAGGGGGCAAAGTGAATGTCGACGAGGGACAGGGACGGGCCGAGAAAGTAGGGACCTTGTTGATCGGCGGCGAGGACGAGGGCCGTCAGGTGGGATTGCAGGAGGGAGAGAGAGGAGGTAGACGCGGATGATATAATCTGTGTTGTCGTTGCCGTTGTCGTTGTCGGGTTGTCAATGGTGGGTCGAGGAGGATCTGTGGAGGTTGCTTGTGGTTGAAGTAGGGAATAGAATGTTGGGACGAGGCGGGTGTTGATCTTTCAAAGACTGTTAGTGTGCCCTTGATAACATCAGGAGAATGGTAAAGAAGAAGGGGGTGTGGCTGACGTGATGGATCCAGAGGCGGCAATTGGCTTTCAGCCGCTGGTCAGAAGGGAATAACGGGATATCGGGGTAGATGTCTTCCAACTGGATCCGAAATATTGAAGCTTCCTGTTAGCATGATACATTGCGCGTGGGTGGTCGCTCGTCAGTCATACATATTCTAGAATAATGGCACTCTCGGAACAGGCCCAGTCCCCCTGACGGATGGCAGGGACACGGCTTCGAGGATTGGCTTCGAGGAGAGGCGTTGAAGCAGGCTCTTTCGGGGCATCCGTTTCAATGTACTGGTATGGCTGGCCTTTGGCCTCGAGAGCAATCCAGACGCGCTGGGAAAAGGGGCTGCAATCCACGGTCAGAAGCCAAGAGATGTAAAGGCAAGAAAAGGTTGAAACCGCGTACCAATAGCATGCGGCATGTAGCCTCAGATCAGCCTCTTTGCTGTGCGTCCGAGCCGTCTCCTGGGCCGCTCCAGAAGCCTTCACCTGAGGTGCTCCCTGCAGATGCGAAAAGCAAGCCGCATGTCAGTCTTTCTATATTTTGTACCGTCATGTTCAGCCCACTTGCGATCGACTTACCTGCGTCTTCTTGCCTTCTTTGAGCCTCGTCGCCACCAAGCGCTGCACGCTGCTCTTTTTAATCTCGTCGCTCCTCTCCAACGTATGCCGATGCGGCCCCGCCACTCCGTCTCCCTTACCGTTGCCACCGTTGCCGTTGACCCGCTGGATCGTCCAGAAGCGCCTCCCGGCACTTACAACCGAGGCGGCAGCCGTGCCGGCGGCAATGGCGGCGGCAACGTCCCGATCCAGCGCGGCCTCGGCGCCGGCGTCGGGAAAGTACTCGGTGATTTTGATCTTGACGTCGCACAAGTCGCGCTCCCGGGCGCTGCGCTTGCGCTTCTTCTTGCTCGGGTCGTCCGACTTTGGCGTCCCCGGCGGCCGGCCCTTCATGCGGCAGTCCCAGTAGTGCGAGATGAAGGGCTTCCGCTTGTACTTTTGGGTGGAGCGGTGGGAGTAGACGTTGTCGATGTGAGGAAAGTATGTCTCGAATTGCTCGTGCGTGAGGATGATGAGGTCGTCCACGTCGAAGAGCCTTTGGCGCCACGCTTGGAGATCGGGAGGGTCGACGACCAGCTTGGCTTGGCCGAGCTTGTAAGGTACGGCTGTAGTATCAGGCGTCTCTGCAATGTTTCGGTATGTCTCTTGGCCATGATAGGTGGGATACTGGTCTCGATGCTGCACTTCAGAGCCATTGTGGGCTGGAATGCCGGCTGACATGGGAGTCAGCTCGAGGATGCCAGACTGCCCTGCTGACACTTGTCTCTGTTGCTGGTGGGAGTTGTGATGGTATCCTTGGTGAGGGACTGAAACCGCTGGAAGACGATACCGCTGTTGCTGTTGCTGCTGCTGATGATGATATTGAAACTGTTGATGCTGGTGTTGTTGACGTTGCTGCTGTGCAGCCATCGCCGTCCCATGTCTCGGAACTGGATAGCCTCCAAATCCGCCTTCTACCCCCCTCACTCTCTCCTTATTCAGCAGAGTCGCCGAACAACCGTCCTTCACACCTCCATTGCCATTGGCCTTGCTGCCATCGTCGCCATTCCGGGGGTTGTCCCTGCTGCCATTCGCGTCCCCGCGACCTTCATCGTCGCCTTCATCAACCCCATCACCGCCAGCGGTGTGAATATCCCCATGATACGCGCTCTCCAAGCTTGAATAAGCAGCGATGCCGACGGCTTCAAAATCCAATCCAACGCCTAGATAATGGCCTGTCGATGAGGCGCCAAAGGAGCTCACCGGGGCCGCCATCCTGGATATTACTGGGCACTCACGGGCCGAAACGAATTCAATGGGAAAAAATTGCGGTAAAGCATGACAGCATCATCCTCGTAAATGACTATCAACTGCTGTATAGGATCATAGATGCGGATTTTAACTGTCCGCCGTCATATCGATTGATGTAGAGGATGGTGATATGTGATGCTGCTGCTGCTGCTGCTGCTGTTTGTTTGGTCTGACTTTCCCCGGTCGCTGCTTTAAAGAGAGAATCGCAGCTTCCCAGTTTCCCGTCCAATAGACGAGGTCAGGGCGGGGACAGTACTGTAAGCTGTGACACAAGGAAGGAGCATTGCAGGGCGGCAATGCGTGCACGGGCCACCTGCCTTGTTTAAAACACTGCTGCACCTCGGTTTCTCTTGCTCAAGGTCTTGTAAGCCTCAAGTTTGCCACATAAGATTGTCCACAAAATCAGACGTGTCTGGCTGATACACACTGGCAAGTGATTACGTTGCCTTATTCAAGATACATACTTCATTTCTGGGTATAAAACAAACAGTTGTCCAGTTCCATCATCGTCTGGCCGCCACAAATTCTCAACTGGCATGTCGTCGCATGCCGTTGCACAATTGGAATAAGTGGACGGTGATAACGTGAAGCATGGATTGGAAGAGAATTTGAAAAGGACAAGCAACTGACGAGAACATGTGAATATATGAAGAAACATGTGAAATCTCGAAAAGGATCAACCCGGAGAAAGCCAAGAAAAGCAACCGATATCGCCCAGTTCCTGACACGCCGTAGAATCGTCCAATCATCCAGACAACGTGTAGCCGTAGAGCGAGAGTAAGAAAGTCCGTATATACCCGTCGAAACGTGTTCCTCGTGCAAGGCAGAGATACCAAGTAAAAGAAAGCCCCAAAAAAAAAAGAATCCTTCCCTCCCTTTCAAGTCCAGTCTAGCCGAGACTATGCTTTTCCACGCCCCTTGCCTCCTCTTTCATATGCGTTGTAAGTGTGTGCGGTAGATGCCCGTGGAAAGATGGCTCACTAATGAGGGTTGCCAGAGTCCCACGATGATAGGTCCATGGCGTCCATGGGCCCCATGTTCATCAGTGCTCTCAGGACACCCTCACCGCCGACTGGTTGCATCCCAGCCGTTGGGCCGTTGAGCCCTCCCCACCCATTGGACATGCCGTAAGGTGCTTGTGGCATTCCCATGCCCGTAGCCATCGAGAAGCCATTAGGGTCGTTGTAGAATCCTTGAGCAGCACCGTTGTCCATGCCGCCGTGGTTCATCATTGTTTGCTGCGGCGAGATGGGGCTCGCGCGGTACGATTCGTGTCCCGACGCACCGCCGGAAAGTTGGCCCGGTACTAGGTGAGGTCGCGTGTCTGATGCGCCGCCGCTCGAGTTGGGGGTCCGTCCAGCAGATTGCACGTCGGGAGATCCGGAGGCATCTTGATCGAGACCATCGCCAAAGCCAGTTAATCCGCCGCCGCCGCCACCCATGTTCTTCTCGTACATGCTACTTGAATTTGGCGTCAACACGTGCATTTGCTGCTCGGCCGTAAGCCACGCTCCGTTTCCGAAATTGTTCGAGTTCGACGTCGACATGCTCTGGGAATCGGTGGAGGGTTCAGTGATGTCGGGGGCTGTGGTTGCGTTGCCGCTATCGCCCGTCGTCTTCATAAAATGGCATTCGTTTCGGTAGGACAAGATGCCCTTGACACCCTCCGGATCATCGCAGACAGCTCCGGCCCGTACAGGGAGTCCCTTGGGAGCTTCGGCAGGCTACACCAGATAGTTAATTTGGAAGGGCAGAAAGCAAAAGAGAGGAATTGGAACTTACACTATCGCCAGGGCGAGGGAACGCGCCTCTCAGCCTGGGAATCTTTTGTGCTAGAGTTTCAAAGTCTACATCGAGTTGCACAAGGAAGGACTCGGTCAGAGGGTTCCGCCGCTTCAGGGCGTTCATGGCCGAAATCAGGAATCGTAGCGAATCAATCGTCTGCGCATCATCAGGCTTGCTCTTGAGGTACTGTATGAAGACTCGGGCAGAGACATAGAGGCAGAAGGCAATAAATGGGTTCATCTGAGACTCTCACGTTAGCAGCTGCCACTGGGTCACGTTGAACAATGTGCGTCCGGGACGGACTTACTGCAGATAGATCCATGTGCGATATTGTCCGCATTATGCTGGCAATCTCGTTTGCAGCAGTGATACATCGGACTTTGCTTTCCGAACTGACAGAGGCTGGAAGCTTGTTCGCCTCTGCTTTGAAGATGGCTGCCTGGTGAAGGCAGATCGTTGACGTGTGGATGCTCATGTTGGTGAATACAACGTTGGGGTTGGCCAGGCCGGCGGGAAGCTTGAGGTGGGAGGGAAGGCAGAGTGAGGTGTTGAGGAGAATGTGGTCCATCTGTCGATGGCGCTTCCAGAACGGGCCGTTGATGTCGTGGTCGAGGTCGTCGTCGTCGGGCCGGTGTAGATGAATCAGATTGCGGCCGAACAGACAGGCCATGAGGATGATGCCGCCAAAGGACGAGAGCTTGCCGGCCCCAGATGGGCTCGTACACTCCTCCAGAGTAAGCGTCTGCTCCGGACGACTCATGTCGAAGGCTTCGTCCGACGAAGGCATGTTGGTCTTGATGTCCTTTTCGTCAATCGTCATGGGCCAACCGGTGCCGATGCTGGCATAGCGATCCTCGCAAAAGGCCATCCAGAACGTTCTTCTTCTCTCCTCTCTCTCGGTCCAATCCTTTGGCGGCGGCAGGCACTGTTTGACGTCCAAGCCACTGCCATCCATACGGTGCAGTCCAATCCTGTATTTTGTCAGTCCAACGGCGTCCGTAGCTGGCAGCAGAAGAGGCAAGGCTTACATTTGTGCTAGGCGGACGGCAGAGCCGGTGTTGATCCAGGCCCTAGGAAAGTACATCATCTTCATCTCGTAGCTTGCCAATAGGATGTGCGTCTGACAATGTGCGACGGATATCATGTGCTCCCCGAAGCCCTTCATGTAATCAGCCTCGACATACTTGCGTGCCCTCTGGTAAAAGAGATCTTTGAGATCCGTGTATTTGTCCGAGATGGAGCAGGCCAACGTCCACATGGCGTACCGTAAACAGACTGGGGGTCGCGCACTTGGTGCCCTATACGATCTGTGTGAGCCACTTCAGCTCGTAGAATTTTCTCCGAACAACGAGAGCAAGTGCGACTTTGTGTCGCTAATGATGGGCCAAGGTTAAGGGGAAAGGGTGACATACAGGTTCATCGCGGCCAGGTATCGGTATCTGTGAATCATGGGCATCGACGGATGAACTTTTTCAAAGTAAATTTGATGGAGTTCGTCAATGGTTTCTTGTGGCGGTAGCGGCTCCTCCAAACCCAGGCCGATCATTTCCCAGGTGAAGTTTCCGGGCATGTTGTTGACGGGCATGCCCATGTTGGCATTGAAGCCAAAGTCGTCGAGAGGCGCTCCTTGAGGCGATTCGCCATTGTTGAATTGCCAGCGTTCGTCTCCGGTCATGCCCATGTTGGGGTTGGGCATAGGCATAGCCACAGGAGGATTGGTCTGGTTGTGGGCGGTTGGCATTTGCATGCCAACACCCTTTGTTGGGCTCTTTGCCGGCGGCTCCTGAGTCTTTAATAACGTCTCGACTTGTTCTGCAAAACCAGGTTAGCATTTCCGGATGATGAAATGTCGTCCCCATTGGTTGCCGATATAATAATAACAAGGATCGCAATGATTGCATCGTCCTGTGCTCTCCTCTCCCTTCATTTCCCCCACTACCTCCCCCCTTTCTCCCCGCGCAACCTCAGAGAGACCGACCGGCAGCGCAGCAACGAAATAAAGAAGCAAACGATTGAAATGAAAGAGTAACATCACAATAGGGAGACTTGGCGGGGAATCTCACTGAGTCGCTCCTCCAGGGCCTTGACGTAGCCACGTTTGGGCCCGCTCTTCCTCCGCTGCTCGTCGTAGGCACAGTTGTGTCCCAGGCGCGAGCAGGTGCTGCAGCTGGGCCTGATGCCGTCGCACTTGAGCTTGCGCTTCCTGCAGATCATGCAGGCGAGGCGCTTTGGCTTGGGGACGCTGGAGTTGTCGGGATGCGCATCGCGAGGCGCCATGGAGTCGTCGTGAGAAGGGCTGGGGCCCGAGTGGTTGCCGCCATTGCTCGATGAGCCGTTGTCCGAGGAGCCGGGCATGGTGCTGGTCGGTGATGGGCGACGGCGCACTAGAAGCGCTGCAGCTGGGCGCGGGTGATGGATGGATTCGGGTCGAATGTCTCTCTGCTGGTGGTGTTGATTGCGTGCGTGATGGTTCGTTTCCCCCTTGCTGAATCCCAGCTTCTGCGACAAAGATCGCCTTGGGGGTCGCCGTCCACGCGGGAAACGGGATGATTGGTCGAAGCAGCTGTAAAATGACTGAAAGGAAGATGCAAGGAGAAGAGAAAGAGAGTAAATGGAAGGGTGAGAGGAGCGGGGAGATGAGTCAACAGATCAGATAAGTCGGAAGCCAGCAGATCGAGGGTCCGACGCGGCAGTGGGATGAAGGAGGGAGGTGGAGGAGGATGAGGAGGAGGAGGAGGAGGAAAGGCAGCAGAGAGATGACGGCTGTTGAAGAAGGTACTCAATCAAGGGTGCTGCAGTGGTGGTGCAATGCACAGCTGAGACTGCCGGAGGCTGTGGATGCGGGCAGCCGGGCAGTGAGGCGAGTCCGCTGTAAGGTTACCTAACTAATCGTTCTTTAGGTGTACTGTAGGTACATACATGCAGCATCACACGTACGGGTACAAGCTCAAGCCTGTCTGGTTCCAATGTTCCTTCCGCCAGGGCTGGCTGGCTGGCTGTTTGGGGAAACTAGGAGTGGGTAGCACTGGCCGCGAGGCATCATCGAAGTGGATTGCGCGAGGCAGGTGCCAGGGACGGTTTGTACCCTGTACCGGCGGGCTACGTTGCAGCCTGCATTTCTAATGGACGGTCGCTGCTATATTTAGCCTGCATGTGCGGGCAGGCCGTGGGGCACGCCAGTGCAGCAACGGTGAGGCTCGGTGCTGGCCAGGTACCAGCTACAAGGGTGCCGAGACGGAACCAGACAGGCGCTACAGGCGCTACCTACAGACGCTATCCCGTGATTACAGCAGCGGAAAGAATGAGGTGGGTGTCTTTGAGCACCTGCAACTTGAAGTTCTTGACAGCCTCAGTAATACCTAGCAGAGACTCGATGGTTTCGAATGGAATCAAGCATACATGCTTACTCAGTCATGTGTGAAGTGATTGTCAGATGGACTTGAACTTCAGTTGGTCAAGCCAACCAAGCAGCCTCAACCTGTATGTATTGCACAATCAGTAAGACTCTACATACAGACTTCAAATCCGTCAATCACAGCCGTGCATCCCGTCAGCACCGGCATCCACCTCGCCGAAACTCAGCGGGCAGACACGCTAAAATGACTGGCTTTGGCCCCCCTCCTCTTCCTTTGCCTTCCCCTCCCCTCCATCTCGTCTCCCACTCACCCTCACCTGTCCAATCCATTCATTCCAGACGGTGACCTGCACGCTTCGACTCATCCCGGGCTTGACATGGCTTTCCAGCTATGCCGCTTCCATGGTTCGCTTCGCTCTACTGCTTCGCCCTAGAGGCCCTGGATCGCAGCGGGTAATACAGCCTATCGATCACTGGGCTGATGCTCAACGGCAGTGGACGGACGGCAGTGGATAGACACATCACTGAGAGGGCGCTGGAGGGGCTGCTGCAGAACAGGCGCCGGGGCCTTGAGCATTGATTGTCCGATTCTTCGCTAATAGCGTCCGAGACCACGATTCGAATCGAGCCAAATCCATGTCGAGCTCAAGATCGAGGCCAAGGAGGTGACACTCTCCGTGGGATAGCTTGCGAAGACGCCCCCATCCCTTGTTCTTTCATCGTGGTGAGGGCCCTGGCTTTTGGTCGCCCCTCATCTCCAGCCAAGCCCGACGATGCTCGAGGTCCCCTTGCTCGTCACGCTCGTCACTTACAGCCTGCTTGGGCCGCTACTTATATACGCGATGCTCCTGAGGTTTGTGGAGGTGCTCATTGCTGTCGTTTGCTCTGCCGGGATGGACGCATGCCTGGGCACTTGGCGGACGATGTGACGACGCTGCCAACTTTCGTTTCCATCGCATTGGGCTCTCCCCTCTCTTTTCTTCGTTCAGTTGCTTTTCACTTGCCTCGTCGTGGCTGTTTCTTACTTCAACTCCCGTCTTGGGACCAGGTGAAGCTTGGGTTATCTGACTGGCTGAGCTATGTAGGTACCCCATACTTCTACTACTACCCAGGTAGTCGTACCAATCAAGGTAGGTCCTCCCACGAGGTGAATGCGATGGCTTTCGAGATCGACCGTCTCTGTTAGTCGTCGCATCGTGCGAGTGGCGATGCAGTTTGGCTGGTGGCGCGTCGGCTTTGTCGTCGTCATACGGCCGCTTTACAAGCACCGACGGACAAAACCTTGAGAGCGATTCCATACGCGTACGCTGGAATCAGCATTGTTCAATAGCATTCATCTTTGATCGATGACAAGCAGAGGGAGCTTGGTTCGTGTTCGCTTTGGAGGGAGGAGATGTACATACAAGTAGCGGGTATTAGAGTTGAAGGCGAGTCCCAACAGCTGCCGGGACCAGGGGCTCGATGCATTGATCAAACGGATCGCACTCGTGGTTATACAGTAATAGCCTTGGCTGCTTAAAGGTCGTACATACTTGCATGACACCTACATGCCATGCCATGCCCATCATGCTTTCTAAAGGCCATTGCCGCTGTGTGAGTTGCGAGCCCGAGATTCACGACTTGTCCCAGGGCCAGTTGCTGCATGAAGCAATGCACCAGGTCCGGATCATGGGTTTGGCTCGTGTTCTTCCTCTTTGACTCTTTTAATATTCACAAAGTGAGTCTGCATACTCTACTATCAAAGCTGCGTTCTTCAAAGTAATACATACTCTACTCACAGGTCTACCGAATTGTCAGGCTACCATCAATGATGTACGAGTACAGCCAGCGATCCTCCCGCCCTCCACCCTGGCGCCACATGATGCCACTCAAACGTGTCCGATAACGCCTCCCGAGGAAAGACTTTGCGATCGCCCAGCTTTGCCGCATCGACTGCTTCCCCATCGAGTTCGGTGCTAGTGCCAAATCCAACCCTCGTGCCGCCGGATGGATCCAGCATTTCTGCAGCAAGGTCTCCAGAAACGAAAGAGCCAAAATGCAGGGGAGGTCAGTTATTTCAAATTCTTTGCCCTCTTCCTCCTCCAATTTCCCCCACCACTATTACCACCACCACCACCATGATGGACGCGCCATGGGACTAATACTAGTATAGTCCTGCTGTGTAAAAGCTTTGTAAAAGGCTTGGGAGGTGGAACGTGCCGCACTCGGCTGCTGTTGCTGCTCCTCTATCCTCTGTGCACGACCAGCCCCGAACACACAAAGGGGGAGACATCAAGTCTTTGTCGCCAGTATTATAACCAAGTCCAGATGTCACAGTTATACAGCAATACTAGTAAGTATCGAGCTCCCGTCCTCGCAATTCTATTTGTACAGGCATAGAGAACCCTCGACAGTCAAAACAAGGGAGTCGACAAATGACAGGGGCAGGGACAGGGGGACGACGGATCACCCTGACATCGAGTCCAAGTGCCAGTCCCCTCTTTCGCTTCTACAGCAGCCGGTCAGTTCTCCAGTGTCTTTGAATTGTTTTTATTTGACATCCGCTGTGGGCTCGGTTACGGTACTTGTGAACTGCTTTGGGCTCATGGCGTTCCAAAGCTGCTTCTGTCTACAGGAGAACCGGCCGGAGAAAGGCACTTGTCTGCCACGGCAGAGAGCCACTTGGGAGCCTTGTCCCCCGTCCGGCGCTTTTCCGAATCATCTTGTCTGCTTTTCCGCCGTGATCATTGTCCTTTTTCCGGTTGCTTCCTTGCTGGATTATATCTGATTGATCGTCCTTCTACTCATTCACCAAAAAGATATTGATTAGCATCCTTCTAACGTTTACAACATATGGTTGATAACGTGAACAACACAGAATGAGAAAGACTCATGCACATCACTAAACTGAAGAAACGCAACAGAAAATGGAAAACACAGGCCCGCCAGAAAAAGAAAAAAAAAAGTCACCTACCTATTGCGGCTCTTCCAGCCCGGCTTTTTCCCACCTTTGGTGGTTCTGCCAAGACTCAACGTTTTCCTGGTGATGGACCTTTTTCGGGTGTTGCTCCATAATGCGAAGCTACTTTTTCCTTCTTACACTGCTAATGCCTCGGAACAGTATGCATCTCATTACCTTTCTAGTGCAACTGCCGGAGCAGTCATGGTGTTTCTCAGGCTCTTCGTAGATCCCCGGGTTTTCACAGGTGAGTTCTATAGCTTCTTATGAGGACATGAGAAGCCATCAATAGGCCGGATATAAGCTGTGTGGTCTCTAGCCCCCCAACACAACACAACAAGTCCCCTGACCTCCTCCTCTCTATCCCTACGGAGTATTACCTAGTACCAGCAGCCAATGACAACGAAGAGTAACCGAAGAGTGAGAGTTGAGGCTGGACGAGCAAAGTGAGATGGCACAGCCCAAGCCCTTCTTCTTGCTGCTTCACCGTCGTAGAGCCCTTATGCACAAGCGTATTCGCATTCCTCGTTGTCTGCGAGCTTTCTTAGCATTAGGCACGAGTAGTATCAGCCGCACACACTCATACAATCACACACACACACACACACACACACACACACACACACACACACACACACACACACACACACACACACA
>LFMI01000013.1:0-41152 GCA_001050175.1 Trichoderma parareesei | reverse complement strand
AACACACACACACACACACAAACACAATGGCCCCCATCTCCCTCTCCATCCGCAAAGCCACACCCAACGACCTCACCCCCATCCTCACCCTCGTCCGCTCCGCCTACCGCGGCGAATCCAGCCTCCGCGGCTGGACATCCGAAGCCACCCTCGTCGACGACCAACGCATCGACGAAAAGGGCCTCCTCGCCAAAATCAACGAGCCCCACGGCGCCGTCCTCGTCGCTTACGACAACAGTGAAAACAACCCCGACGACATCGTTGCCTGCTGCGAACTCCTCAAGCAGAGCGACACGCTCGGCTACTTTGGCCTCTTTGCGGTGAATCCGCTGCGGCAGGCGGGCGGCATTGGAAAGTTTGTGCTGGCTGCTGCGGAGGAGTATGCAAAGAGCACGTGGGGGCTGAGAGAGCTGGAGATGAGCGTCATCTGGACGAGGGCTGAGCTGATTGCGTGGTATGTGAGAAGAGGGTATACGGTGACGGAGAAGAGGAAGCCGTTTCCGTATGCGGAGCTTGTTGGCGGCAAGGCGTTGCGGGATGACTTGTATTTTGTCGTCTTGGTCAAGGCGCTTTGATTCCATGTGCTGATTGATGTCGGTGTTGAGAAAGGCGGGAGTTGGAGTTGTACAGCGTTTGATTTGCTTTAGAATAGATATGAAAATGATGATATCCAACAAGTCAAAGATGAGACACCTCCTGTAAAGGCAACTTCACCGACTGACCATAAGGTGAAGCGTAAAAAACATTTGCGAACCCTCACAAGACCGCATTGCCAATGTCAATAGGCACCACCAACATGAGGCCGCTCGCAGCGCTCAGTCAATCTGTCCTTCTCATCAGGGAGAAAGTCAAGATACATAATGGCCTTCCTCTCCGCCCACTCCCTCAAATCAAAGCCCTCCTGACCCGGCTCAATTGTCTGCCCATTGACACTGAGATACGAGCCCCCATCAGGTATTCCATCACGCAGCTCAAGCCGTTTCGGCCTCCATGCCTTGACAGAGCCACCGTCTTGCTCAATTCCCGATCCGCCGCTGGCCAGGGCAAGCACCTCTGGCAAACTGACATCAACAATTTCCCCCTCGCCCTGAAAGGTGAAGCATCGCACTGCGCACGTCTTGCAGAAGAGGTAGTGCAGCCTCTTACTGTTGCATAGATAGTCCCCCAGACTTTCCAAAGGCTCGAGTGGCGACAGCAAAAAGAAGCCGTCGAATTCAGAAACTGGTCGCAGATGAAGGAATCCTATCTTATGGCAAATCGAGCAATTGCATCTGTAGATGCGCTGGACGCCTCGACGCGGAGGCGGTTCCGAATTGACGTAGGATGGAGGAGGCACATTGAGGAAGACGACGTATTGAATCGCCCCGCAATGGCAGGAGCCTTTGTAGGGTAGACGTTGAGGCTGAGAAGCCGGCTCTGGTTGATTACTCATGATGATGATGCTGCTGCTGCTGTTCTGAACGAACAAATGATTCAATTCTGTATGTTGTAAAGATGAAAACAAGAAGATCTTGTGCTGGTTTCTTGATTATTCCTTATATATCATATGTGTCTGGCTCGTAGGGCGTGAAGGATTCGACGATCAATTCACGAGTTCAGCTCGGCTTGTCTGGTCGAAGCGTGAATTCCAGCTGTCGAGCTCATCGGTAGGGCGCATATTGGTGATACCCCGCCGACTTGCGAACCATAGTGCGAATCCTGTGTCAATCAACCGAACCGAAGCCCTTTAGATGATCTCAAGGAAAGATTTTGTTTTTGGGTGTAGGGGAACAAGGCAAACCTGAAGTAACCAATGACTGAGACCCTCTGTGATGCTGCCAATTAGTGACAGGAGAAGAAATCGAGCATCAATATCTCACAACCGTCTCAGTGTCTTTCACAACTTACACAACTCAACCGACCACAATGAGCTTCTCATCACAAGCTGCCCCGTTTAGGCTTAGGCCCTCTCCGCAGGCTCACCTTCAGGGAAGCCATCGCCGACGATTACTAAAGAAATTGACCGATTTTTGACCGAATCTGGATGCTCTCGCCGGATCTCGGTCCCTGTCCTCTCCCGACTTTGCTCTCCCAACTCGCGTCTTTCTCTCGGGGGAAACAAAAAGACGGCCGTTCAAGTTATCCATCAGGCCACCGAGCCATAGCGGAAACAGTTCCCCCTGTGGCGTCCTGCTGGGCTTCTGGAGCTTGATGCCTGCGGTGAAGCACCCGTGCGTCCAGTGCAAAGGTCCGCTCCGTCCAGCGCAAACTCACCCAGTTGCCCCTTTATCTGCCATCTGTAGCTGACTCGAGCCTTGTCGATAGAGAAGCACGTCAAATGTGAGAGAAACAATCCGCCGGGCCCTGTCAGGCTCTGGCTGTTATGCTACTATTGCATGGGAACCCATCTCTTCTGCTTCTGCTGTTCAGACGGAGGTTGCCGCTTGCGCATCGGCACAGAATACCTGGTGTATATCTAATATGACCGGCCATAACATGCCATGACATGCCATGCTTTTCCTACCGCAGATCAAAGCCTTCAGGAGCATATTGCTGACATGATGCTGCCGTTGGCGATCCACGATAGGTGACGAGGAACGCCCCAAATGCCGCCGGTGTCAGGTGAAGCTATTGCCATGCACCCGCCCGTCTAAGAAGACCGTGTTCCGCCACGGGTCAGCCGCCAGCTTCTCCAAGGAGCAGAAATGGGTCAATAGCGAAGTAAAGCATTGTACGTAGGCCGGACCCTGTGGCCCAATCGCCTCGAGGCCTGGCCGAGTCTAGCCCAGGGATCGCGGAGGGCTTGATGATTTCGGTTGCTGACCGGAAACGCAGTTCGCTACCATTCCCAGGGAGGTGCTGCCGTGGCAAGCCAGCAGGGCCCTGATCAGCCCGGGGTACCGCAGTCGTGGACCGCAACTACTCCTCCCGCAACCAGTCAGTCTCCGTATCCAGTTACTTCGAGCGGCCCCTCGGGCAACTCATCTTCAGACCACTCGCCTCATCTCGGCCACCAGCCGGAGCAGCAGACGTCAAGCCTCACCCCATATCAGCCTGTGGATTCGTTCGGTGAGCGGCCACCCCATCAGTACAGGAGCACCTCGCTTGGTCCACATATCCGCCCTCGTAGCCAGGAGGATATTCACCATTATTCCTCCGCTACACACTCCACAGCATACCCCGCAGACGACGGTTCCGCATCATACGCTTCGTTGTACGAGCGTCATGTACCAAGCGTGATATCTTCACAAGAGAATGAGACACCTCGGCGGCGATTTCCCCTAGAAGACCCCCGAGAAGCTTGTCTCTTTCGATATTTTGTCGAAGAAATCGCTCATTGGGTAAGTCGAGGTCCGGACATGATGATGTGCGACAAACGGCGGCCCCGATGTGTGGAGATGTGTTGACTCTCGTGGACAGTTTGACTTGTGTGATGAAGACCGTCATTTTCAGCTTGCCGTTCCACGGCGTGCTCACCACCATCCGCACCTCCTCAACGCGATTTTCGCAGTCGCCGCCCGTCATCTAAGTCGGCTCCCGCAGTACAGGACGCCGGCCGGCATCTTGTACCATGGACAGCTCATTGCCCAGCTTAGCGAGCATGATGCGGTCGAGTATATGCTCAAATGCATCCCCGCGCTTCGCAATTTCCATGAAGTCGACAACGATGATTATCGCGACAGCATCATTGCCACGGCTGTCATCCTCCGCCAGCTGGAAGAGATTGACGAAGAGGAAGATGATGCGCCGGCAAACGAGAGCGGCAACAGCCAAGGCGACAGTGGCCATGGCAAGCAGGTCAATTTTCTCCCCATCATCAATGCCGTCCTGAGGAGCTCTGCGTCACAAGCCCTGTTTGGCCGGAGAAGTCTCATCCAAGCAGCATACTGGATGGCCCTACGCCAGGAAATCTACCACTCCTTCACCCGGAAACAGCCGCCGCAGTTGTTCCCCTCGCCCGACCTGTGGCATAGCGCTTCCAAGGCGAACAAGACGGTGATGCATACCGTCCAGGTGGCCAAGTGGCGCTGGGAGGACGGGTCGGAACGCGAATGGCGTGAGTCGGACAGTCCATTGGTGCTTGTGCGTATTGTATCGCTGCGTAAGAACTGACACCTCTATGTCCTAGTGAGGCTCATGGATCAGCAAGAGTACCTCGAGCGCGAGATTCTGGTCAACTTCCGGCCCATCTTCAAGACGACGGCGGACAAAGCCAAGGGAGAAATCTTTCCCACCATCTGGTACGGGTCCAACCTGGAGGTGACGAGCGTGCAGCAGAGCATCATGGCCAAGTCGGTGCTGGTTGCTGAGAATCCTTTTCTCAAGTAGGTCGTTTTCAAGCCATGTTCCGCACTGGATCAGTATTGACCGCTTGATTCATATATAGAGCCCCATCGGCATCGCGGGCATCCTGGCGAAAGGCGGAAAACGACGTCCGTCTACTGCTGCTGGAGCTCTGCGGCATTGCCCTCTGCCATCCAGCCTCGCCGCCGGCGCTGCTCAACGCGGCGATTGGCATCCAGCTGTACGGCGACTTCTTTACGGACCGGTACGAGCGTCAGGCGCTGCGAGGTGTCGTGGAAAAGTATCGCGATGCGCGAGCCTGGCCGGTGCAGAAGCTGCTCGAGATGTTTAGGGAGTGATTTTTAACTGACTGGCGCTTGGTTTGAGCTGGCCCGTCGTACAGTATATTAGGTAGGTACCTTAGGTAGCAGGAGCATCGTGTACATAGAACAGGTGGCTGAATCCAGTTGTGTGTCGTCTCGGGCATTGGCAAGCGGCGATGATTCTGGAGAGTTCACGTCCAAGAAGTCGTGCTGTTGAAGGTGAAGGCCTAGGTTGGATTTCAATGTCCGTGAATGCGTGCGGTTAGGCTGCCTCTCCAACGATCAACATGGACCTGACCCCAGGACTCCTGGTCAGCTGTAGATGGGCTGCTTCAGCGGAGTTTAGTGGCTGCGGCGGGGGTTTATTACAGCGGTCTTGGCGCTTCTGCCTGCCAATCCGAGGCGCTATTGGCCGATCCAATCGATCTGCCCGATCATTGGATCACCTCCAGCTCTAGCATGCCCGTACTGCAGCCTCGTAGGAGTCGTGAAGTTGAACAGACGACTCGCAACAGACGGGCCTCCATTAATCGTGTTCACGTTCACCATAGTCCCGCCAGATGTGCCTGTTGACAGCATAGACTCACCACCAAGGCTATAGGCAGAACTGACACACACAATGTCGAACCAAAGAGTAACACGATCAGCCTCGGCCAAAGCCACATCAAAGGCCTCTTCTTCATCATCATCATCATCATCATCATCATCATCATCATCACCATCCATATCTAGCATCGCCTCTACACACCTCACCACATCCAGATTCAGGGTCACGGCACCATCACCACCATCCCCAAGGACCGTCGTCAAGTCAAACGCCGAAACCAAGTCCAGACCTCCACCACAATCAAAATCCTCATCATCACCATCATCATCATCATCATCATCATCGTCAGACCAACACATCAGCTTCCCCACCGCCTCCGCCTTCGACCAATACCTCCTCCAATCCGGCCCCTCCACCCTCTCCGGCATCTGGCTCCGCATCACCAAGAAATCAAGCTTCTCCCGCTTCCCATCAGTCACCTACCACGAAGCCGTCGACATCGCCCTCTGCCACGGCTGGATCGACGGCCAGCGCAAGTCCCTCGACGACATCTCCTTCTTGCAGCGCTTCACGCCTCGTCGCCCCCGCAGCCTCTGGTCGCGCCGCAACGTCGAGCGTGTCGAGGCGCTGACGGCAGAGGGCCGCATGAGACCCGCAGGCGTCGCGGCGGTAGATGCTGCAAAGGGGGATGGGCGATGGGAGAGGGCGTATGCAGGGCCGGCGACAATGGAGGTTCCCAGGGACTTTGAGGATGCGCTGGCGAGCAACGAAGCTGCCAGAGCGGTGTTTTATGGGTTGAACAAGGCGGGGAGATTTTCGTTTTTGTGGCGCATCCAGACGGCTGTCAAGAGCGAGACAAGGGAGCGTAGGATCAAGGAGTTTGTCGACCTTTTGGCTGAGGGTAAGACGTTGTAATGGTATATGAAACAAGGCGACAAATGTCTTGACATATATAGCAACCATTCTTCCGGGTAGACAATCAAGCAACACGCGGTATCTACCTAGTATCTCATATGTGTAACGCCCTAAAACTCCGGAAAGATTGTTCTAAACCAAGCTGCCATACCTTGGCTACGCCGCAATCATGTTCAATCTGACTCGTCCGATTCCTCTGCGATTCCGTCAATGAGCTCGTCTTCAGACCTTTCGTCGTCTTCGTCATCTTCGTCGTCTTCATCATCATCATCGTCGTCGTCTTCATCGTCCTCTTCATCGTCAGTAGAGTCATCAATCCGCCTGTTGCGCGACGAGCGATGTCTTGGCGGTACGAGGTTAAGCCGGGCAGCTAGACTCAACCGCCTCACATCTGCAACCTCATTCTGCTCGTCTTCATCGCTGTTGTCTTCCTCGCCACCGTCGTCTTCATCATCACTAGTGCCGTCGTCGTCGTCGTCGTCCTCCCCCTCTTCTTCGCCATCTTCTTCTGGGCCAACATTGGTGATTCTCTTCCTCTTTCCGCCATTCTGCTCGCCCTCTCCCCTGTTCTCACCACCCCCGCCATCGTCGTCTTCGTCATCGCTGTCAACGACTGCTGCACGTCTTCTGCGCTTCCTGACAGCACTTGCCTCGCCAACGCCCTCATCGTCCGTGTCTGATGAGAAGCCCCCGTTGCGAGCGTGCTTTCTTCTGGGCATCTCAGAGGGCAGTTCATCATCCGAGTCAGCAACAATGCGTCGTTTCCGAGAATTGATTGTCTCCGATGCGGAGGAAGGTTCTGGCTCTGGGCTGGAAAAGGCAGCCGCGTTGTCATGGGAGACGTAGTGCTCATCTCGATGGCCGGCTTCAGCGTCGCTGCCAGTGTTGCCCTCATAGACGTCGTCATCTCCATCACTGCTCTCATCATCTCCATGGACTTGATCCCCAGATAGATTATCCTCGTCACTGTCGTCGTCGTCGTCGGGGCCATGTTCCACTATTTCAGAGTCATCTATACCTTCGCTTTCGTACTCGTCAATATAGTCCTCATAGATGCCGTTGTCACTGTCGGAACTCCAGTCGGTGAGTTCGTCGACGGGAATGCCTCTCGAAAAAGCCTCTTGCCACAATGCCTGCAGCTTCTCAAGAGCCGTGTAGCCACCTTGATCCTCGAAGACGAACATGGGTAGAATCATGGCACCATGGCCGAGCTGCATAATCTCTTCTGGCGAGGGAAATCCAAGTTCATTCATGTTCGGAAAGGGAAGCTGCCGGGCAAAGTCATCGTAGTCGTCGGCATTTGGCCAGACATGCATTTTCAGGAAGTAACCATTCCCCATATCCCTGATGGAGACTTGTTGCGTATAGACAAACTCGGATCCCGCCCATATCCTGTCTCCAAGTGTCAACTGCCGGGTTGGGGGGAGATCAAGGAATAGTCGCTTGAGGTTAGAGAATGGCTCCAGAATGTGTGCATACAGCCGGGTAATGTCGAGTCGTTCAATGACACTTAGCGAGCAGCAGTCGATGGCAAGTTGGGTAACATTTTCTGCAAAGCCCTCGAAACGGCAGCGGCCACCATGCTGCCAGTCACCCCTCAAGCCGGCACAAAGCGTATCAAGAAATCGTTCACCAGCGCTGAGATAAGCAACATCTCGGTTTCGATGAAGACGCACCGTTGCATTGCCGCGGCCTGTTCTTGAGGGGCGAAGCTTGAGGGTATGGGGTAGAGTTTTGAGCACCACGTCTCGAGCTTCTCGGTTGACGGCGATGAGTCTTCGAACATTTCGAGTCTCCTTGGAAAGCTCTCTGCTGGGTTGGACGGTCCAGTCTATGATGACGTCGTCTGGATCGTCCTGATCGGTCAACGGCCGAGGCGCGAGATCAAGGCCAAAATGAAGGATGCGAGGTTGCGCTTCCCTAGCCAGAGCAAGCTCCCAGACTCTGATGCGGAGCTCGGGGGGCAGCTTGGAGAAGGGGTGGAAAATGCGCCCCTCGTAGGGATTTTCGTCTGCGGCATCTTTTCCATTGTAAAACTCGTATTCGGCGGCCGAATCGTAGCTGTCGTAGTCCGTTTCCTGTGCCTCTTCAAGCAACAGGTCCAGCGCTGTGAGATTGTGCATCTTGAGACGTGTCAGAGGCCAAGAGGCCATTTGGCCCCTTGAATTCAACTCTGAAATGAAGAGGCACGGTTTTCTTTGTGCCGGTAAGTGTGTTTGTTCGCAGTATGTGTGGATGGAAAGGCGGCAATCCGATGAGCGGGCAGTCTGGGTTGTTGATGAAGAGGAAGAGCTGGACACGAATGCACGTGAAGATGGACATTATTTCATTTTGCCGCTGTTGTAGGTACTCACCGCCAACGCGCCGATAAGATAAGCTTGGCGCTGTATCACGCAAGTCGAGGTACAGGTAAGTACTTGATTCGGGCTCCGCTGCAGCGAGTCCAGGAAGAACCGGAAGACATCCATCCAATGGACACCTTGCGCACTGCACCATCATCGAGCTACTAGGTACCTAGGTAGGTATTCATTGCCGCAACTGCCCTGTTCCCTTGATATTGTAGGTAGGTAGTTAGGTAAGGTGTACGAGAACCGGACTGTTCATTCGCAGGCCAATAGGTACAAAGCCGGGCCACAAGGAATGCCACCAACCTTGAAGTGTGCTTCATTTCGTACCGCAGTGCAGGCCAAGCACCTACTAGAGTAGGTAGGCCCTCGTACTTGTACATGAGAAATGGCCCCGCCTTTACCCAGCCCAGCTCACCATCGTTGGGCGGTCAGGTAGAATGATGCTGTGAGAGCTTGTGCTTGACTGTCAAGCTTTGCGGACACTGGCTGACCCTTGTCTTCTCCAGCTCCCGCAAACAACACAGACTCCGACGCGCTGCAGCCCAAGCTAAAAGTCGCAAAAGCTGCACGAGGCCCCGTCAGAACAGTCTCACGCGCAGTGATAGTGCCAGACTGCCAACTCAGTCGTTGGTTGTCGCCCCTTTGCAGCTGGCTGAGTGCACATAAGGTATGCAATTGGCTATTGTGTTACTCTGGGCAGACGTGAAATCAAGAGCTTGAGGGTATACATGATGAATTGTGACTGCATGTGCTTCTATCTATTCTGCCCATACTAGCTGCATCAACACAGCGCAATACCGACTTCATAACGCCCTCGCGCCCGTCAAACTCCATCCCAAGCCTGGCTCAAAGTCCAACAGACATTCAACTCAAGCTCATCCAGATAAAGGCAGCCGTTGCGCTGCAAATAATCGCCAGCGTCAAGACCACAGCTCCAGCCTTGTCTCCCGCATCAATCGGGTCCGGCTTGACCTCTCCATTATCTCCTCCATGGCCTGCGTTGGGGTTTCCCTTGGAAATGCCCCCCGTCGAATAGGTCACCGGCGGATTCGCCTCGGTAATGAGGAGACTGGAGACTGCTGCCAGGACATTCATGGCTTCGCCGGCACCGCTGGTATGGTCGACTGTCGTCGGTTCGAAAAACTTGCCCGAGCTCCAGTAGAAGCCGCATCGTCGGCCTGACTCGCCTCCCGTGCACTGCTTGACAGCGGCCTCTGTTGACTTTCGCAGTACGGGCAGGATCTTGGACCGTGTGTGAGGCGCAATTTGCGTGACGACGGATAGCCAGCGGTGCACGTATCCCTTGAAGGAGAGCATGTCGGTGCTGCATGCGCCTTGCCGCGGCTCGCAGGCAGCCTCAAACGCGATGCCATCTGGAAAGAACCTCTCCAGCAAGGCATCGAGAAGCTTGTCGACGCGCTGCTTCCAGATCTCCGAGCCATCGGTCTGCCATACATCAGTCAGTCCACCTTCCAAGCCAGGTTTGACGGGAACGGGAAAGGTCAATCGCAGTCAACGTCTGCATACGTACATAGTTGTACATAAAGGCGGCTCCCTGGGTGAGGACAGCTGCGTTGTAGGAAAAGGCGGCGGGATTGATGTCGGTGCAGTTCTTCTCGACATGCGCGCCGTCGTACACGATCCAGCTGTCGTGATCAATGTACTTGACTCCCCAGAGCCAGTTCCAAGTATCTTCGGCGTGCTTGGCATAAGTATCGTTGTTTGTGTAGCGAGCAAGCCGTGCTCCAAGGTTGAAGAAGCATCCATTGGCAATTGCTAGAAAGATGGTTCAATTAGCACCTCAATCCCCATCCGCCGTGCGAGTGTCTGGCCTCACTGTTCTTGTAGTTGTATCCAGCATTGGAAAAGGGAATCTGCCACCTCAGTCCACCGTTGCAAGTCTCGTCGTGGCGGCTCGGATCGGCCTGCGTGTTCCAAACAGCCTGCGCCAGAGCCAGCCACTGCGGCTTGTCCGCAGGAGGATTCGGGAATCTCGTCTCGGCAGCCAGCATCGCCGACATGCCCCAGAAGCCCTGATCGTCGTTTCCGAGGGAAGCCGTGTGGTTCTTGGGCATGTAGTTTTCGTTCTCGCCGACCTGGTGAAGCAAGCCTTCCATCACCACCGAGTTGTAGCTCGAGTCACCCGTCAGATGCCAGTAATCGACGTAGGTGCCCATCATTGCGCCTCCTTCCCACCAGTAATAGTCCCCCTTGCCCTCGGTTGGCGGACCGGGCAGGATGCCGGGGATCTGGCCCGTCTTGTTTCCTTCGTAGAAGAGCATGAGGTCGTAGGCCAGCCCGCGGGCGGACTCGCGAATGTTATCTGCCGATTGACATGAACGAGGGATCCCACCAAGGCTGAGTGTTGTCGTTTGCTTACCTGGATTGTCAATGCGATAGACGGCTTCGACTTGAGCAAAGAAGGAGTAGATTGTGATGATGATGAGGAGTGAGGAAGACATGATGCGAAGTGATTTGGGCTACGCCAAATTCTTAGAGATGATGGTAACGATTATGGCACATAGGGCCTCAGCCTTGAGATACCTATGATTCAAAGAGCGATAGAAAAAAAAAAGAGAATGGCGTGTTATAAGCGAATGACGGAATCGAATAGAATCAACAGTATTGTCGACGCCCTACCAGCAGACGACGACCGCACTGCCAGTTCAAGCTGCGAAGAGAAGCTAGAGATGATGTTGAAAGAAGACCAAGGGCAGAAACAGATATGAATGCAACGGGGAAAAAATCATCAATCTACGGCAAACCTAATCTACGGTCTCATGTGCTGTCAGGCATCTCCTTAGCCGCTCAGCTCCGTGCAACTTTAAGCATGTGGGTGCGCGCAGTGGCGCTCTTGGCTGACGGGCTACATTGTCGTGGAAGGCCTTGAAGCAAGGCTGTGCTCGAGCTTGGCCATGGCCTAGCAGCTCAGTTTGGCTCTTGGCAAGGCTTGGAATGGACGTCTGGTCGGTGTGCTCACGAGACTAACCGGGAGATGACATCTAGGTATTCAGCTAGAGAGGGTGTCAAAATGTGGCCATGGAGACGGAAGAGTGCTCGTATACGATGTTAAAGGCTTGTGACGATGCAACAAAGAAAGATGGGAATGCAGAGAGCTTTTAGAGGAGAGAGCATCACTCATCCCCTTGAAAGGGCAAACATGGGGATACAGGCGTCCCTCCCTTGCTGAAACCGGCATCTCGCAGCGGACAGGCACAGACTAGGAAAAGACTAACCCTACCTACCGGCAAATAGGAGCGAAACAACCCAGAGATCGGAAAGGACACGCGGGATCTCAAACGGCAAATGGTAGAGCGGGACGCGTCATCGAGGCGGTACCACCCAATGGGACAGGTTTTACGGGAGAGAGTTTGGGGCGCTTTGGGGGAGAGGCGCAGCAGACAGGACTGAAACCCTCTTTGCGGGCTTGGCTGGAGTTTGACTACATGTACCTACCTACCTAGTAGTGGGGGAGGCTAAGGTTTAAGGTTCTTTGGGAAGCTTAAAATGGGCGATCCGGTGAGTCGGGATTTACCTCATGTTGATACGGCCCCTTTTTTCTATTTCACCAAGGCAATCACTCGTACTTGGAATTATCGTCTTGATAGTAATTGCCATCAATTTTCGAAATGCCTAGGGATGACTCGTTTTGTCGAGTTCTCTTCGCTGCATACCTAAAGGCTAGCATGCCGGATACAAAGCAAGTACAGGGCATGTCGCTGTGTTAGTACTCGAAGCTGGCTCGCTACCTAGTTGCGCAGTGCAATCCGCAGAGTCATCGGCATGACCGCGGCTAACGAGGACCTATCGATATCACTTTGCCTCGCTCGAACTTCTTTGCATGTGTTCTCGGATTTAGTATAGGAAACTGGCCCGTGATGGTTCTCCTTTGCACGCGGTCAAGAATAGGCCGAGCATGGTCTCGTGCGCGTCTAGAGGAGGTTCGAGTACAACCACATCGCTTGAAAGGTACCTCAAGAGAATAGGTAATTTTGGCAGAGTCTAAGGCATCTATGAGGGGTATAGGTACGTGAGTGTTCATGTGAGACGGGCTGGTGGGACTTGGCACTGCAATGCCACTCTCAATTGTGTGACATGCGCCTGTTTTATCTTTTGTCGGATTACCTAATGGGGTCACTGCAAATACTATATCATGGGAGGAGCTGAGAACAGTCAATATCCCTGCAATTACTAGGCAGTCACGATGTTGATTGAAAGAAGGGCGTGACTCTACTGACGGGTGTTGGCGTCGTTTTGTTCCTCCAGCGGTTGACGTACTCTAGGTATGTATGTTCTTCAGGTGCTGTTAATGCTCATGGCTTCGCTCGTGGCTTCTATGTGTCCGAAATCAAACGACACCACCCGATAGCTACACATTACGGGAGATTCTACGGCATGGGGAGAAAAAGTATGGCATTTTGAATGGGGAGAGGAGCTGCTGAAGTTATAGTCTTGTATGCCTGTAATAACGTCTGAGAACGACAAACTTGGTTGCGCGGACGTTATAGCGAGACCCGTACCCCTTTCTAATAAAACTACCATCATAAGAGCAAGGTAGTAGAGTGATTGGGGCTACAGTATGTTCTTGATCATTGACACATTCGGCCAGGGGCGTAGAGCATAGCCTGCCGTGTCCATTCTCCCATTCTTCTACCTGTCGAACCGGTGCAGTAACTCGACGTTCGTACGACGTTTTATCCATTGCAACCGAATACATGTGCTCTCAGGCCCAGCCAGCCATAGCCCAGTTGCGAGACCCCTAGATGCCTTTAAGTAACTCATGGGAAAGTTCAACCCCTCTGATCATGTATTCACGCATTGCTACGACAAGAGCATCGTGTCACGGTTTGCCATCGAGAGAGCCATCCAATACGGAAAAGACAAATCCACGCAGGTTTTTGGCAGCAAAGTGCCGGACGATATCAATACCAGCATAATAAGAATCACGGGAGAATCTAGGAGCACTTCTCTAGCTCAGATAAAATTGTTGTCAAGTCAGCGTCAACCCAGGTAAACCTCCCAATCCCGGAGGAGCTTCCGCAGTCTGGCTCTTATCCAATCGCCTTCTATACGATGAACCGTGTAATGACGTGACTGCTGGGAAGCAAAAATGAGCCAAATGTTTCTTGAAGCTAGGTATGGTCCTATACAGTGGCAACTGGTGTTACATGTTGGGATATAAGTCGAGGCATCATGTTTTCCACATTTTAGCCTTCGTAAATGCTTGAAAAAGGACCGTTAATGACGTTTGAAAGGTTTGGATGTCTGCTAATTTCACGTTCTCGTCAAAGCCATGCATAGCCACTTGATGGGGTGGATGATAATGTTCATTCACAGTGGTTGTGATTATCCGAGCTCCCCGACTGCTCCACCCGTGATGCCAAAATAGAAGTTGCTGAAAGTAACCCTCATATCAGGGACGACGCCCGTGCAATGGCATAGGCTGGTCGTCCCGAAATAGTGGTGTAGAAGACAGTTCGGGGCGAGTTATCAAAATGACTCTCATGTTTGGGCTGAGTTATGTCCTCAGCTTCGTCTGCCTAAAAGCAAAGACGGCTTCAATACGGAGACTCTGCCTCCGTGATTACACATCCTACATATCTTTCTTCGATAGTGTGAACTTTTTGGGCTAGACCATCTGCCTAGGCCAAGTGAAGATCCAGTCATACGAACACACTTCGTGGCATTCAGGTATGCAGGCATCTTCATTTGGCCGAGTATTTTGGTGGTGTTGCATCGCAGGTGGCACATGCCAGCAAGTACAGAGTCCATGTACGGTTATTCGCATACGATGGGTCTCTTGCCGGCTTGTATGGGGAGAGCTGGCGCTTAACACCTTTGTATGACCTCATCAGACATGCTCCGTACGACGCAAAACATGTGTCGAGCGTATCACGGCGTATCAAGGGACGTCAAAGAGGATCTGTCTCAACCCATCATCAAGTTCACCCCTAATTCTGCCTTGACGAACGGAGGAGTCTCTGTAGGGGGCAGACAACTGGTCTGCTGGGATAATATAGTATTTCTGTTTCAGACAAAGAGATAGGTAGCCACCTAGATATTGGAGTCCGAAAGGCGGTATTCTAGTATACCGTTTCGAACAGGGTAAAAATCTGCCTCCCGTCGGGTACAAATGCCCCCGTCCGCTGACCTGGGGTTTCGACCCTTGTCTCTCTGCACTCCAGAAAATGTTACCATAAGCTTAATCAACTCCGCATCAGCCACAAAAGCCACGATCAAGGCCCTCGCACGGCAGCCAAAAGCCGCTGAATATCTATACATACCTCTTGAGACCTACCGTTTTGTCAGCGGGCCGCGAGCTCACCCCAACTCATCCAACCTTGCAAATGCCGGATCGCAGCCTGCTTCCTCTCCGCATCAAGACAGCCAATAACCGCACGCACAGCTAACCAAACAAGCTTGGTAGTTCATCTGATTCGCGGGGAAAAATTAATGGCAAAATGCAAAATATGACCCCCTGGTCACTGTTCCCCCCTGTTTGCGACCCCATCGAGTTAATATACCGAGATGTCGCACTAGCTAATAGGTCCGACTCCAAACCCCCCTGGCTGGCTGCCTTCACGACAGGATCTGATGGATGCAAATCCACACGCAAGACCAAGGTCACTAGACTAGGTAGCTACCTAGTACGTATAAACAAGTTTTCTTGGTGTCTGGACAGTCTTTCCCAAGAACATGCGTGTGTTTCGTTGGCATCTCGGATGAAGCTCACAGCTTCAACAAGAGGCAGGCGACCCGATGATCCCCGTCCGAACCAAGGCCATGCCGGATGTGGGGTGCAGGCGATCAGGTCGGCGATAATCCGCGAACACTACAACCCAAAACCGTTGGGAGATCATGACTGCGAAGGGGGGAACATGGAAACGGAAATGCCGATCCTCCCCGGCACGTGCTTGGCACACTGAAATGAAGGGGATGTGATCCAGGAATGCGATGTATAGTCGATATGGTCTACCGCAGCAGGTTGATTGCAAAATCATGGCAAGTCTCAAAGGGCCCCATGATCTATCGCCTTTGTACAAAGCAGCAACATGATAATGATAGAGAGTCGAATGTTTGTGTTGAAGGGCTAGAAGGCCTCCTCGGAACTAGGACCATTCGCAAGGCCCCGAAATAGACCTAGGGCTAGCAAAACCATGCTTCTATATATTGAATAGTGGACAAGCAACTGCCAGTTCCCGACATGGTTCCCAAGAAGCTTCAATGCTTGCTGACAGGAGGCCACGTCGATTGGCTGGACGGGTCGGCAACCCCTTGCTGTACATGGGGTATCTCATACGACTCAACTGGCACTGCATGTCATGTCATATGCCGTTTCCTTGCCCATGCGTTTCGCTAAGACGTCGAAACTGGAAAGTCGATGTTGATCTCAGCCTATCTGAGAGTGTCGAGTCAGCAGGCAATGTCCTTGTAACTGGCATCTTTGGGCAAAACAAATGATAGCTTCCATCGTGGGAGAACGGTTGGCTGACGAGCAAACTAGAGAGTATTCGCTGCCTACCTGTTAGATATCACTGTCTGTGAACTGCCAATGCAATGCAAGCCACCTCCGCACTTGTTACTCCCCGTCTTGGGCGCTTGCCGATGCATACCCCAGACTTTTCAGGGGTGCTTCCTTTGGCCGTCCTCACCCCCGGTCAAGTCCGCGGTCACAAAATGCCCCATGGCAGCCAGAAAAACGGAGTAAACGAGCCGCCGCGGGACGAGTCAGTAGGAATCCACACGGCAGCTGGAGGAGATTGATCGAATCGCCCACCAGCTGGTTGAAGACTTCATCCACAAGCACGCCTGGGGATACCACCGCCACCAGGCCCTTGTTTGCAAACTCTTCGGCCTTCTTTCCTTGTTTCGTTTCATCTCTATCTAGTGGGACTTTCTTCGACAGCAGCCAATGCTTCTCGTGCCCACACCAGCTGCTTCGGCCCATTGTTCGGCGAGCACGCGTCAGATGATGGGGTTCGGTCTTCTTGGAGGCTCACGGATACAGAGGAAACATGAGAAGCAGAGTCCCAAATGCGGCCGGGCATCCGCCTCCATCTCAAGCTCAGGGTTGCATCGTAGACCTTCTAGGCTCGGACCGATTCCGGATCGGCAGAGGGAAAGCGGCCAAGAGCTTTTGTTTTCTAGTCGTCCCCGACGAAGCTGTCCAGGAACGGGGATAGCTCTAGCCCTTGGAGATGCCAGCGAGGTTTGGCCTTGGCGGCCGAGTACGCGTTGGACGATCCGGGAAAGGCCTCAAAATTGTGTTTCGAAACTTGTCAGCGTGGAAGCAAGGATGCCAAAGAGCGAATGCTACTCTTGGTTGCATCGGAGATAGGACTGAGAGCCAAGGGAGGGATGGGGGGGCAGAGGACGTTGAATGATAGTAGTATAGCGAACTGGTATATAAAGGATGGAGGATCCCCGACATTTGGGGTTTTTGCTCACCAGGTCAGGTCATCAAGTCGTCTTCCAGCCCACTTCTCTCCAGCAAGCCATCAAAGAGCAACAGGCCAGGCCAGCTTCTTCCAAGCCATCACCATGACTCTCAAGCACTCCGCCCTTGTCGCCCTGGCTGCTGCCATCGGCGCTCAGGCCCAGGTCTTCACCGTCAACTGCGCCCCCCTGACTCAGTTCCGAGGTGACCCTATCGTGTCTCCTGGCGTTCTGTCCTCGCACGTCCACGCCGTGGTCGGTGGCACTGCCTTTTCCCTGAGCACGACGCCCGAGCAAGCCCGAGCTGCTACGGCCACCACCTGTGACAAGATCCTCGACAACAGCAACTACTGGCAGCCCCAGCTGTACCACCAGCGACACGACGGCCAGTTCGAGCTCGTCACCTTCCAGGGCAGTGTAAGTTTTGACTAGTGGAAAGCCATGCCGATGAGACCGAATCGAGATGCAGTTGGACTTACACGAACTGCTTCAAGGCCACCTACTACATTGCTCGTGCCTGCGACTATGCTCCTGGCCGACAGAACTGCAACGGAGCTCCTCTCCCCATTGCTCCCCCCGCTGGGCTCAAGATGCTTGTCGGTGACCTGAACCGACGGTAAGCAAATATTCTGTCGGTACAGCTCTTCAGATATTCCATATCTAACATTACAAACCAGCACCTTCAACGCCTCCAGCTTCGAGGACCGTGCCATCCAGCACGTGTGTCTCGACACTCAGCCCGTTCCTGACACCAACGGATTCCCTACCCGCCAGTGCCAGCGAATCCGCTCCGAGACCTTCTTCCAGTCCTGCTGGGACGGCAAGAACCTCGACTCAGCCAACCACAAGGATCACGTATGTCTCACAGATTCAGCCTTTTGTTTCGCACCATATGCTAACAGTGCTATGACAGGTCGCCTTCCCTGCCATTGGCGACTACAACACTGGCGTGTGCCCGCAGTCGCACCCCAAGGCCATCCTCTCGGTCTTCTACGAGTTCTTCTACGACACCGGCTCCGTCAAGGACTTCAACCGCTTCGTCTACGCCGACGGCGATGCCACCGGCTACAGCCTGCACGCCGACTACTTCCAGGGCTGGAAGGACCAGAACGCCCTCGAGCTCGCCATCACCACCTGCACGGGCCCCAACGGCGTCAACGACAAGGGATGCAGCTTGAACGTCGGCCCCAACGGCCCCGGTGTCTCTGGCCCGCAGAAGCTGCAGACTCCTGCGCCCACTGAGAACATTGGTCTCAACGGCCCTATTCCCGCTCTTCCCGGCAACAACCCCATCCACTAAATCGCTTGACGAACGAGTGTGAGCTGGCTGGAAAGTTCTTTGACAAGGCCGACTACAGACGCAAGAGCTTAAGTCGCGTGACCAGACGCTCATTGGGATGGCTGAAGACAGGGTTTGGAAGCTGGAGGCGGACAAGGGAGTTGGATGGATGAACGACTGATGACAAAACTATCATGAAGCTGTGGAAATGGCTCTTTGTCAATACCAGCATTGCCACGGGCTGTCTCATGTGGTGGATTTCTCTCATGCACATAGTAGTTTGCATTTCTTACATAGGCAATGAATGATGTACATACGCATTGACGGTCCATTGGTGAGAATCTACCTATACTAACATACCTCGTATAGCATGGCGCTATTGTGAGCTGATGGCAGCCTTCGAAGCCCTGCCCTTACATAGGTACAATGCAGGGAGACTGAAGCTGGTTCAACAAATGATATCATTAAAGATCTGCGCAAACGCTCCCCTTATTCTGGTGACGGAGAATAGAACGGATACCGTGAAACAGCCCTGGTAATGAAAGGGGCCGGGTGCAGCGGAGTATGTACTGGATCATACATGATGCTTAGGCTCATGGTCTACCTAGTTAGGAATGTGTTAATGGCATATACTACGTCAATTACGGAGTTCAAAGCACAGTAAACCGCTGGGCTCCGAATTGCCAAAGGATCTAAATGAGGAGGAGGTTACATCGCGCCTCTGCCGTCCTGTACTCGTACTACATACAGTACAGTAATCCTCCTTACATGCCCACGTCTTCTGTCCGATCACCTGCATTTTTGCCCATATTTTTTCGCTTTGGCACGAAGCAAAACAGGAACACGGAATACGGAATCGCAATAAGAAAAAATACACGGAAACAGTGGCAAAAAGCAACCAAAAATGAAGCCGCTGAAGCGCTTTGGACGAACGGGGAATCGAACCCCGGACCTTTCCCAGGGAGGAAGCTGAACCACTGCCAAGTTTGTTGGAGAGGTCGATGCTAAGGGAAAATTATACCACTAAACCATCCGCCCATTGAGACGCTCTGATTGGCTTGGATGACGGCGACACTATCCTGTCCATGAATCTTTGACAGTGTAGACAGGACGCTCCTTGAGAAACTAACACGTGTGATGGGGATGAGAAAAACCGCATGAGATGGCTATAAAGTGGCTACGAAGTGCTAGCTTTCTTCTCCGTTCATTATTATCGTCCATGAACGGAGTCAAGATCCTAAGGAGCAATGCGGACGGCCTGAGAGGATTGCAGTGGGTTACCGTTTCGCGAACTGTAGGGTAGAGTCTATTGGACTGTTGTCTCCACGAGGAGAACCTTGATCGAGATAACTGGTTGTACGGCACTCAGCAAGTAGTTAACCTAGTCAGATACCTTTTCCTGGTGTCAGCTGTTCAGCCTGTTCTTTGCTTGAGGAGTTTGTGTATTGCAAAGTGCATGCAATCGGATGCCTTCTCATGCTGAAGCCGCATGACCTCGGCTCTCGCCCTTTCCCGGGTGGCACAACTATGCGGGGAAGAGTCTCGGCATTAGGGTGACCAGGGTCGCTCAACTGTCGGCCGAGCAAGCTTGCTGAACACAGGATGCAGCATGAGTGTCCCAGCTGATCATGAACTGGTTGAGCTCTTCGTCCTCGATGAATTACCTAATATGTTCTCGACACATTATGGATCTCGAGGGGACTCGTGGCGTGCATATTGAGTACAGAGTAGGCTCGATTTCGCGTAATACTAAGGTATGTAGATTGTATTAGTGCTTCAGACGTTTGCAACCCGTATGTACTTTCCAAGACTTACATCTGTAAAACGTGTGCGGGCCTGAACCATCGCATACTCGTACTGCATGGTTCTCAACTCCACCAGTTGTGCGTCAATACCTTACTTCTAGAAGACTCCCTAGGTCGATCCCGGAGCTCATACAAAGTACGAGACACCGAGCTTGATCCCGCCTCCCTTCTGACCGCCACGTAGGACATCCTCCCTTACAGATCCCGGCAGCATCAATCATAAACGGCAGCAACTTTCAATGCAATACGGCTGATTCGTAACGCTTCGTATAACGCTTCGACCATCTGCATCACATAGGGGTACGATGGAGTTGCGTTACGGTAACGGAGTACCAGATGCAGCGACCGTTTACTGCATGTTCTGGTCTATTCTAGGAATACGAGCAGCGGCGGATGCGATCCCCACACGCTAATCGGAAGCCTTACGCAGTGTAAATCCAAGCTTAGACATTAGCAACGTTGCAAGTTGGAGTCGATGGATTGTGTCTCGAGACAATTGAGAGACCTTTGAGTCACTGAGGCCATTCAACGATGTGACTTCACAATACAGTATTCAACCCCCTCTGTCTCTGGCTAGTTGAGAGGTTTCGTGCCTCTACATGTCATCTGTACTCAGTGGCTTTGAGAGATCAGGCAATGGCCCGATGATGTGGAGGAACAAATCCCTGCAACTCAATGCTCAATGACGCTCGTCCCGAGGCTGGCCAGCCCTGCTGCATTGCCACCGCAAATCGACAGACAGCCTCAACATGCCAGCTCAAATACGAGATTGATGCAAGGGTGCCGAGTGGCCGCTGCAGACCGTGACCGCCTTTGGAAAGCTGCTCGGATGATCGCATCCAATCGATGTGACTGCCGACATTCCTGTAACCACAAGATGAGCTGGCTCAGGCCTCAATCGTGCCAATACGAGTTGAGAGCATGAATGTCTTCTCCACTTGCGTTGGCAACGTTTCCAAGTTTTCAAGGTACACAGACACAGCTCGATCAAGTATATAAGGAGACGAGATGAACCGACTCGAAACTCTCTTGTCCATCATGCTCATCCACAACAGCCTCTGCTTCGCCTCTACCACGACTCACCTCACCTCGAGACACTCTTCCCACATATAAAACACTCAGCCAAACAACCCGCAACCATGCAACTCACTAAGACTCTCTTCGCCGGCCTCCTCGCCGCTTCCACCGCCTTCGCCGCTCCTACTCCCGCCGACAAGTCCATGATGGCGGCCGTTCCCCAGTGGACAATCACCAACATGAAGCGCGTCTGCAACAAGGCCAACACCGAGTGCACATGGACCTTTGGCGTTGACACTCATCTCGCCGCTGCCACGCCCTGCACATACGTCGTCAAGGCCGCTGCCAACGCCTCCCAGGCCAGCGGCGGCCCCGTCACCTGCGGCCCTTACACCGTCACGTCCAGCTGGAGCGGGCAGTTTGGCCCTGGCAACGGCTTCACTACGTTTGCTGTTGTGGACTACGCCAAGAAGCTCATCACTTGGCCTGCTTATACCGATGTTCAGGTTCAGGATGGCAAGGTGGTTACGCCCAACCAGAGCTATGCCCCTACCACTTTGCCATAGAGGGAGTAAGAAGTGTTATTTCTAAACTGTCAAGCTACGGCTCAAGACTCTGTCAAGGATTGGTGTTTGATGGACGGAAGCAAATATTTACGACGAAATGTCACGAAATGTAATGTAATCAGACAATAACAATATTTATCTTTTCACAATTCTGCTTCCCTGAGAATAAAAGTTGTGCATGCCTCCTTGATAATTTTTATGAGCAGCAATATTAAGCGTACAAAGTGACTCCCCAAGATACTACAGTCTCTCTTCAAGGCTTTCAGTCATATGCGCCAGTGTATCAACTAAGTGAACCCGCCTGCTGCGGCTGACAGCCCTAAATCAGGAATATCGACACCTTAACTTATGTGGGAGGTTCATTTTTAAATTCTCGGAGGTTTTCTGATAAGCTTATTCCACAGATCTAACCAAATTGTCCCAGTTGCCTGGCCAAGTCTAAGCCATGGGACGCCACATGCACCAAACAAAAGGTGCTTATTCTTCGGTATATCAGCCACCAGCAAGGACGTAGGCAAATCTAGATCTGAGCTTGTGGGCAAAGCATAGTGAGTCCCATATGGTTTCATCAGTCTCGATGCGGTTGAGGTTGGGACTTTCTGCTTATTCACCAACTCTCGACCTCATAACTGGAAAACTCATGCTCAGCGTTGTTGAGATGCGTCACTACCTTCGTTGATAACAAAGTAAAGCCGTATGCGACACCATTCGAGAGATCACGAACGCCTCATACAGCGAACACGCAAGGTCATGGAGCAGTTGAAAGATCAGTACAACGCCACCATAACAACGGCCGATAGCATTAACAATACGCCTGGCCCTTGTAGTACAAGGTTTCCTCAACTCTGGTCAAGGCCACCTTTCAAAGCATGGTATTAACAAAACCCATAAACCTTGTTTGGGATCAGGGTTTTGGGCGAACAGCCGCTTCAGGATAGCCTCAAAACGTAATATCTGTACACTTTGCTCAAGCAGAATGTCGTTGCATAGCAATATCTGGATCCAAAGGTATAAATAACCCAGGTTCCTCCAGCCTACTGCTCCTGCACTATTCAATCTTCTCACATCTGCGCTGTATAGTCCGCCAATTCAACAGCTTCTACTCACTATTACTCCAACGTCTTTGTCTCTACTTGCACAATCACATCGATTCCGTGTAACGCTCTCGCAATGGCGATCCAGGGAAGAGTAGCCGAGTACTTTCTACCTCTCTTCCGGCCATTTGATGGCAACCTGTCGACCTCCAGACGCGATCTCCAGACGTTGCGTCGACGTCAGCGCGAGGATGTCTCCATCCTTCGTCGCAACGCCATTCGGCGTCCCTCTCACGCCCGCCCCAATTACATCGTGATCAACAACATCGCGATATGTACTGGTACCGGGCGCCCACAAACTCCTGCTGCGTCGGATGATGCCAATGAGGCGACACCACTCGAATCTCAACCATCCGCCAACGGCACCCTGGGATCTGAATTGCCAACAGATACCCAATTCGTTGTCCAAAGGCCCAAGTTGGGCACTGATGTGGTCGTTGAACGACCTATCACAACCAAGAGTTGCCCGGCTCAACCTGGGTGTCGAAATCTGTTGGAGAGACTGTCACGATATATATCGGGGCTTTTTGGTCTTGAGCGGGACGTATAAAGAGGGCGATTGTCTACCAGCAACCTCTGTCAGCGCGGAATATGGGAGTGTCAGAGCTTTTGTCATACTTCACTGAGAAAGCATCTAGAGATAGATTTGGAACAGACTGGAAACGTTTTGCTAGGTGGACTTATCAATAGGAGCTGTATACCCTTTGGATTGATTAGACATTTGAAAGAATGGTACCCGATTTTCTTAGGAGCTGAAGATGTCCGGCGTAGACTGATTGTGAGGGTATGAGAAAGCAACGCGGTGCACTACAATTTGCCTAAACAATAATCACATGTCTGATCTACTCTTTCCCTATATGATCATTACGTGACGCTTCTCGTATGATAAATGTAGTACGATTCCCATTGCTGGCTGTACTATCGATTAGGTCGTACAAGCACAAGAACTATTGGAAACAGAGCAAGTTGGAGCAACAATACTCCGCCTCAGCTGATATGGTGTATCCATGTCTCAATCTAATTACCGAAGAGTAAGTCACACTTGATAGACATATACAACCTATATCATTGTTACAGGAACAAAGATTCCGTCACCGTCCAGCGATGTTGCATCCTCGGCTTTGCTTCCTCGCGTCCAATTGGCCAATTCGACAGGGCACCTCTGCAGGAAGCGCGCTATTCCATGAAAAGGAAGCAGTGCGCAGCATACCTTATGGATGACCATGATACTGCAGACGATGAGCCGATCATTTGCATTCCAGACAGACACAGCTCTACATGAAGACATCCAAACTACTCGTCAGCCGTACTCTGAACCTATATATAGCATCTACGACAGGCGGGAATTATTCAATCTCCAGTCCCAAAATACTATAGATTTTCGATGTTTCTCATCGGCCTTGATGCTGGCGCCTTTCAAACGGTTTGCCGTGGTAAATCACCTTCCAAACTCGACCAAATGGCCCCATCTGTAGCAGGGATAATTTTCAGCTCTCAGATAGCCCGCCGATCATGAGTGGTTGTGCGGTACTAAATGCGGGGGGTAGAGCTTGGATGCTCTATCAAACAGCACGGGAATCAAAGGGAGGATCTGATTGCGTCGATTCGCCAAGCTGAGCGAGGTTGGCAATGGTCCACCAAGCTTAATCTGCATAGTATATTGCGACACCTGAGTCAAGATAGTACAGTACATACATGTAGTACCTTAAGTATGGAAAACAAGGGCCTTCCTAGAGCGTCTCTCTCCCGTGTTTGCATATGAAGATCTTTGTGAGAAGGGCTACACTGTCTCAAAGTGACGACTTGGCCGACTATATAAGGCCCTCCCATGTCCCAGACGCAAATTGTATTCAGAAAGTTTCCTGACCCAGTCAGCCTCCACCAAGCATTTCTAGTCTACCTACCTTTATACCTCGATATATTATTATCTCATCATGAAGTTCCTGGCTCCCCTTGCCGTCCAATTGGCAGCCCTTGCCTCCATAGCCAGCGCAACCGTGCCAGGATTCGACATTTCCCATTACCAAGCCACCGTTGACTTTGCCAAAGCCTATGCCGATGGTGCACGATTTGTGATCATCAAGGTTCATACCGTCTTCCCAATTCTTACCATAAGATGAGGTACTAAACTGCTGCTTAGGCTACTGAGGGCACCACCTACACCGACCCCAGCTTCAGCGATCACTATACCAAGGCGACCAATGCTGGCTTCATCCGGGGTGGTTACCACTTTGCCCAGCCCGCCTCCTCTTCCGGTACTGCCCAAGCCAACTACTTTCTCAAGCACGGAGGCGGCTGGTCAGCGGACGGCATCACACTTCCTGGTATGCTGGATCTTGAGTATGCTCCCAGCGGCGACAGCTGCTATGGCTTGAGCGCGAGTGCCATGGTCAGCTGGATCAACGACTTTGTCAACACTTACCACGCTGCTACAACCCAGTATCCTCTCATTTACACCTCCACAAGCTGGTGGCAACTCTGTACTGGGAACAATGGCTCGTTTGGTAGCAAATCGCCTCTTGTTATCGCGCGGTATGCTAGCTCTGCTGGGGCGCTGCCCAATGGCTGGAGCGTTTATACAATCTGGCAGAACAGTGATGCCTCTCCCTGGGGTGGCGATAATGATATCTTCAACGGAAATCTCGCACAACTGCAGAAGATTGCCCGCGGAAGTTAGATACGATGCTCATGGGCAAACCGTATGATGAGAGTGCGAAGCTCACCAAGGCAGACACAGAGAATTCCTCTTTCCAGAACAATTGGTAGGAGACAAGATACTACTTAGGTACTGTAGAGAAATGAAAGTGTTGGTCCACAGGAAATCAAAGCAGCGACGCAAATTCTATTGAGAGTGCAATACAAGTTATCTTCATGCTGTGTCACTCAGCCCGAGTTTAATCAAGTCAGGGATTGACCTCTTTTAGAGACAGGTCATACAAACTCGCTGCAGCCTCCCCATCATAGGCCCATTCGGCATGCCCTGGATCAATCATCTTCCACCCCTTCTTCAACGGCTCGCTAAATCGGTTTCTCTCTAGGTATTTCCCTCCTTGGCCTTCCAGATCCCTGCTCACCGCAGCCCATACCGACGTCGACGCACCTTGCTCAGCGTTCATCATGCTCATGAGCGTTGCTATGGGGCCGGACTTGACGATGACGAGCCAGTCCTTGATATCCCACTGACTGGGCGCCTGAAGCCCCGTCCTGATACCTCCAGGGTGCACACTCCAGGCATGAAGCCCCTGCGCGCCATATCGCCTGTCGACTTCACTCGCAGTGTACACATTTGCAAGTTTGCTCTGACCGTACGCGACCGAGGGAACATATTTTCTCTTTTCCCAGTTCAAGTCTGAAAAGTCCATGGGAGCGTTTCTGTGAGCCGTGGACGAGACGAGGACGGCTCGAGAGCAGAAGTCTGGTGTGGCTGATGCTATGAGGACTGGTCTGAGGAGCTCCAATAGTAGGAAATGAGAGAGGTGGTTTGTTCCCCAGTGCTTTTCGTAGCCGTCCCGCGTTCTTCCAAAGGGAACGTGCCTGATGCCAGCGTTCTCGATGAGAATATTGAGCTTGCTGCTCTTGGACTTGAACTCATCGACACAGGCCGGGACGCTGTCGAGGGACTCGAGATCCAACTTGAGGAGGTGAACACGACCGCCGTCAAGGATGTCACCGAGGGCTTGCTTTGCCTTTTCCAGGTTGCGAGCGGTAACGAAGAGGGTCGCGCCAGTGGCTTTCATCGCTCGCGCTGTCTCGATGCCCAGTCCTGAGGAACAGCCCGTGATGAAGACGACCTTGTCGCTCATGGTTCCCTCTCGTTGCTCGTCTTTGATGATTTGGAGGGCAGTTGGCCTTGCGTCGCCGGGTCCATGCGGGTCTGCATGTGCTGCTGCGTAACGACTCGTTGCAATGGTGGTCATGTTAGAGGGTGGTCGCCGAACCGAATACTTTGGATAGGTAGGTTGATTGAGACTGCTGATTGATGAGTCTACTTGTTGTATGCCAAGAACAGGCGGGATGTTCCGTCTTATATGTCTCCGGAACGATTCTCATATTGCCATTGTTCAAACCTTGCTGACGGGACTTTACTTGTATCAGGCACAATGGATAATATTATGCGAAAAGGCTGAAGATATAAGCATCGAGAGTACGAAATATCCTCATTGGCAATACGATGACTCTCGTAAGCCGAGTTAGGAAATTCTCGCTGACAGGAGGTGGTGCGGCGCCTCCCGTTGAGATCTTCTACTATAGATTAATTTGTCTGACGAGCCGGGGCGAACGGGGCAATAAGGGGGGCATTTTCACTTTGAGAACCGGCTTTGATTCCCGTAGTTCCACTTTTAGACCAGGTTCAAGACGAACGCGCTGTCAGCAGCTTCCTTTCGACTCAAAGACGGTTCCTGTACAGAAGAGTTGATGGGGATCTCGGTCAAGACCTGTATGATCTGGGGCAGTGAAGTAAAGATCACGGCCCAGGTAGGCATAGTACCAGGGGGGTCTCAAAACCGACCACTTACCGTTGAGACCCCCTAGTAGAGAGTTGAGCCATGAAGAACAAGAGACCAAGCAGGTTGGAATTGTCAAAACAGGTGTGCATTCAACTTGGCTATCGAGTATCTTAGTAATGCCACAGCTCTATGACCGCACATAGTTGAGGAAGATTGCAGATGATTGCGTCCTGGTGCTCTTACAATAGCCTTCTAGTCTTAGCTGTATCCTTCTGGTTTGGGGTGATAGCCTGACAACACAGAGTCGGTCCTCACTGTGAATGGGATGAGGTGGCGGTACTGGGAAGCCGATCTACGGTTTGAATGCAGTCCATCTGGTGCGCGAACAACCCGATGGAAGACATGTCCTCTTTCCCAGCCTTTGAACATGTCGAAGCTGATAGCAAATCCCGCTCTCATCTGGGGGAACATGTACATATTCCCAAGCTATGTGCACATTATCACCTACTACCTCGCAGGATCCATAAGTTTCGGTGATGTGAATAAAACTGAAAGTCCTGTTAGGCTATCACACGCATAGCAGTGTACAGCCGCAATGGTGATTCAAGCGTGTGCCAAAATAATTGGCTAGAACTTTCGTTTCTGAGCATGGGAGCCTGTCTATCACACCGAAAAGAAGCGGCTGATTTCTCGTCGCATACGACGAGTGGAGGATGTCCTATTGAAACCGGGTCAGTAAAGCAGGCAAAGGAAGCCAAGAAAAGAAGCGAGCACACAAGGCACGAAAACAGGCGAGACGCGAGCCTCCCTGTTGATGAGCGTTGGCCAATATTGCGGGCAAGGCTGGCTGCAGCCTAACAGTATACACCTCCTTGCATGAGCTGAATATCGAAGGATTCTCCCCGCACGAAAGTTGACATGAGCGCGTGTGCAATGAGGGTGGAAGAAACTCGCCGGTTTGAAGTGACCATTAGTAAATCTTTGAGAAAGAGATGTATGGAACAAGTTACTGCCCACGCTCAACTATAAAGACCATCATCGCATCACTGGTGGAGGATGAGATTGGTGATACAATACCTACGATCTTCAAGGTTCAAGCTTCGGTTTACAGCCACGTGACTTCCGGTTTCACAAAACATCCTTCATCGCCTGAGCTTCTCGGACTCCTTCCATCATGCCCACCACCCATCACTGCCAGTGCTGCAACAAGAACGGCTTCTGCAAAGACCACCAAGTGCAGTGCGATGTCCACCCCAAAGTCTACTACTACCGCAGCGATAGCACTGGGTACCCTAAGAAGTGCAAACAATGCAATCGTTCGTAAGGTGCGGGCGATGATGGAGAACCGGCAGGAGCCGAAGCCCCAGAGCCTCGACCTGGACTCGACCGAGGCTGCTATATTTCAGTCGGTTACGCTGCTGGCCAAAGGGGGATACAACACCATCTGGCTTGTGAGGCTGCATGGTTTCTTTGAGGTGAGATACGATATGTCTGACTGGGATGAAGTACTCGTGGCCACTGACAACGCACAGGTTGACCTGTCTGGGTCAAACGATCAGGGCAACACTCTCACACGCTCTTTTAATGAATATGTCCTGCGCCTTCTTTGCGAAGACGCCCTTCTCCCTTACCAAATCACGAATGAAGTCGCCTTCAAGAGGTTCATCAGCACAAAGTTTCCCCATATCCCAGTTCCACTCGTTTTCTTCTATCAGGCTACAGATGAGCAGGATACGTCGTTCATAGCGGAGGAATACATTGATGCCACGCCTCTCAGCTCCAACTGGATGAGTCTGACACCCGAGCAGAAAGAGTCGATGGCCAAACAACTAGCGAAAATTACTGTCGACTTTGCGGACACTCATTTTCCCTTGATTGGGGGGTTGAATCCTGACAACTTTCAACTTGCTCCGACTGTTGAAGGTGCCAAGATCTTCAAAGGGCGACACAAGTTCCACAGCAATCATTACTATCCTATTGGGCCCTATAGGACCACCAAGGAGTATATTCTTGCCTGCTATGAACGAGAAATTTCCTATTACTCGCATGCAGATGAGAAAGATATTGAACAAAATCTGTTTGGGCCGGCTTCAGTCTCCAACTTTATCAAGCAGCTGCAGCAAAAGCGAGATGCTCTTGCAGCAATCGACATGGAGGATGAGCCGTTTACACTTGTCCACGGAGATTTTCATGGGCGCAACATCTTGACAAAGGGCGATGAGATCCTGGGCATTCTCGACTGGGAGTTTGCGGGCTCATACCCTGTAAGTGAGACGCTGTCGGGAGGAGGTATCGACGTTGTAGAGGCCGAGAGCGAGGAGCTGGACGACGAAAACACGCTGTGGGATCGGAAGATTCGCGACTTTATTCGCGAAGAGGCGGTCGCAAGACGTTGGGAGGGCCAGAAAATTGACTTGCTGCTGGGGAATGGAAATCTGGAGCTGGCGAGGGCGAGAGTTGAAATGTCTCCTTGATTCTGTGGGTGGTATTCGCACTCGCTCAATTGTCACAGTTGTCTATTGGGGGCTTAAAGACGGCCGCCGCCTGTCGTTTGCGATTTTTTCTACTTACGATAATTGCCGCTCATTGTTGGTGGTTCCTTTGTTGGTTCTGTGACAGGTCGTTGCATTCATCACTTTACGCGCCCAAGGCTGCGTAGGGACCCCTGCATATGTGTACTCGAGGCAAACAACGCGTACTGTACCTTTATATTCAACCGGGCTTTGTACCAAACCTTCTTCATCGCCTTGCACCATCCACTGCACGGGGCTTCTTTTATTGCAGGATAATGCTCAACGTGGATGCCAATCAGCAGGAACCGGAGTTGCCTTCATCGAGACAAACACACATGCAAGATCCCCTTGATGAGCAGAAGCACCTCAATGCTGCGCCTCAGCCAGACGCGGCCTCCGAAGAAGACGTCGACGAGGGCAGAGCTGCATATCGACCTGGCGGTTTTCATCCGGTGTACATTGGCGATATCTTCAGTGAAAGATGGAGAGTTCTGAATAAGATCGGATACGGCAGCTACTCGACCGTGTGGCTCGTCAGAGACCTACAAGCCAGGTGAGCGCAGGATGATTCTCATTGATCGTCGTGAATGTGTCTCGGCTAACACGCTGGACCGTAAAAGTGATAATGATTCCAAAAAGTTTCGGGCTCTCAAGATACTGAGTGCTGCATACTACGGCCCAGGCAAAGAGACGTTTGAAAGGGAGATTCTGACCCATCTTCGCGATGGCGATAAGAGCCATGGAGGCTATCCCTTCATCTGCCATCTTCTCTCCGACTTTGAGCATCAGGGCCCGAATGGCATACACAAATGCTTTGTCTTTGAACTGATGGGTGAAACGCTCCGCAGCTTTGGCACCTTCTTTCATGAAAATATGATACCAGAGCCGGTCATGCGAAAGTTCACAATACAGCTTTGCATAGCGCTTGACTACGCCCATGACCACAACGTTGTTCATACAGGTATGAACAGCGCACCGCCATTATTCAGCGCGAGACTGACCCGATGCCGCGTACAGATATCAAGCCGGATAACATATTTGTCAAGTTTCGTGACTACTCCATGATCGAATCGGAATACCTCAAAGAAGAAATTCCCCAACAGGACAGACAAGAGTTGCACTACCGCCCGATCAAACATTGTCCGCTGGATCGCTTCTACTTCAGCGAAGAAGACTCTACTCGCATACTGGATTTTGATATCGCGCTGGGAGATTGGGGAGTTGCCAGCTGGGCCGATAGGCACCTCACAGAATCGATTCAGCCAGTGGCCCTTCGCTCCCCCGAGGTCCTGATCGGTGCTCCTTGGGACGCGTCTACCGACTGGTGGAACTTGGGTGCTGTGGTGCTGGAAATCTACCGGGCTGTGCGAATGTTTGACGGCAGAGTAGCTCCGGACGGACGGTACGACGTGAAAGAACACCTGGCCGAGATTGTTGATCTCTTCGGGCCGTTCCCGAAAAGCCTTCTTGACAGAGGAAACCAAGATCTTGTCCGTGCTATCTTTGACGACGAGGGACGTGTCAAGGATCAGGAGCCTTTCAATCGCCCCGGCCTTGCTTCTGAAGCTTTTATGCCTGGTTTGTCACAGGAGCAGAGAGATGATTGCGCGTCATTTCTCAAACTCCTGATGAAGATTGATCCTGCAGAGCGTTCGTCGACGGTGGATCTTTTGCGGCATCGCTGGCTGGCTGCGTTACCGCCAAGTGAGTGATAGGCGAGTAGAATGGCCTCGGCTTCCAGGCAGAAGTGCTAGCAGGGCATATAGATACTCCTCTGGAAGAATTACCCCTGTATTTGATTGGTGCGTGAAATATGTTCACGCTTTGTCCTCGTGTCGGCTGAGAACGCTCATCAAGAGTGAGCCTCGCTGTTGTGAGAGAGACAGTCGCCATTTAGGTGCCAATGCAGAGACATTTCTCCTCTCTAGAAGTCTCACTTGTGGTTTCACTGCCTATGCTGTAACCTTGGCAGCCTGTTCCTGTGTTTCGTCAAAGCCTCATGGCCATATCCCACAGATTACTGTTAGTTATCAACCCCCCTCTCATGGCTCACTGCCACACCTTGCCAGCTTTGCTCTTCGACTTCGAACCCTATCAAACACAGTTCATCAGCTGGGACCAATACTACAGCATAGCTCAATTTGAGTTGAATTTGTCGACATGGAGGAGAGTACTACGCACCAACCGCTAATGTCAGATGCAGCAGAGGAGATTGAAGAGACCTCCATGATTCAGAACACCGGGAGCGGCGCCAACAGTGTCAAGCACGACAACGCTGATGATATTGCTGCAGTCGAGTCCGCTCATGGTCATATGGGGTTCCTGACCGTGCTCTCGTCAACATGGTGGATTGAAATCATCACAATGTGCACCAGCTTCGCATGTATGGGCGGGTTGGTATTTCTCCTCGCCCATTTCGAGAATAAGCTGTCGTCAACATGGTCCTTCTTCATCAGCTTCAACGCCACCGTTGCCATTGTAATAACAGCAGCAAGGGCGACACTTCTCGCCGCCGTCTCGACTTGCCTCAGCCAGGCGAAATGGATGCGCTTCAGGAAGAGGCCGCATGGACTTGTGGAAATGGCTATCATTGATACGGCAAGCCGCGGACCTCTCGGATCCTTGCGGATGCTGTTCCAGGTATCATGGGGATTCGCAAGCCTCAGTGCCATCGTGGTCATCCTGTCGTTACTCACCGATACGTTTGCGCAACAAGTCGTTCACATTGAGCCAGGCACGGTGTACACGCACCAAGAAGGTTCGGCAACCTTTGGGTATGCGCATGGGTTTCGCAACACTAAGAGCGTTAGGATGCTGTTGGGCTACTGTTGGTCACGACATCTCACTTATGATATCCTTGGGAACCAACGTCTGACATAACATCTGTAGCAGACTTGGCTAATGACACACCATCCGCGGTAATCAGGGGCCTCCGCCCGTCTGGTTGGACATCGGCTTTCAACTGTACTTCCAACTGCACCTGGGACCAGCCCTATGTCACCCTGGGCTTCACAAGTACATGTACGGATGTTTTGGAGCAGACGTTGGTGAACCTCAGATGCGACTGTTGTACAGAATTCTCAGACACCGAAGGCTTCTACGATGGCTACGGGGATGTCTGCAACACGACGACCCCCAGAGGTGTGCAGCTAAGCTTTATACCGAAAGGGAATGCTATCAAGATCTTAAACTCGACCAGTTTAAGCGATGAAGCCGGTTACCTCAATGGCTCCAACTTATTCAATGCTGCATTCTTTTACTGGGATCCTAGGAACGACGACTATGATCGTGTAACTGACGAAAAGGTTCGGTTTGAAAATCTGTTACGGAAAGCAGCCGTCATAGAGTGTGCGCTTGGTATCTCGCTATACAATTACTCCAGTGTCTCATCCAGCTTGAACAACTTCACCATTGGCTCCACGGACAAGATACAGCTCGACAGATACACCGGCATCGAGCAGGGACACATGAACCAGTATAGTGCGCGCGAGGACAAAGCCTGGTGGAACGATACCGGCAATGGCCTTCCAGATGTTTATATAGACATGATGGACCTCAAATACCTCGTCAACTTCTTCCATTCGCCTGCTTTCTGCGGTACGACCAACGGAAACGCTGGATTCGACAATTTTGCCCCGGGAGCCACGGCGGCATTTGCCAACGGCAGTCTGGAAGAGGTGTCGAGAATCTTTGACAGCATCGCACTTAGTTTGACTGACATGGTGCGGGAGGGCAAACAGATGAAGCTCGCACAGGGCAAAACGAGTCAGGCAGTTTTGTATATCCGCGTGCATTGGAGATGGCTCATCTTGCCGCTGGTCGTGCAATTCCTGGGAGGCATGGCACTCTTGGGGGCTGTGATTGCCGGGTATCGGGCCAAAGAGGTGCCTCTATGGAAAGGCTCCGTTCTGGCGGTTCTCTATCATTCAGTTGACAAAGATGGAGTGCTGCGAACTGGGATACAGAGTGTGGAGGAGCTGGAGAAAGTCGAAACTATCAAGGCTATGTTGGAGAAGAAGAACATTGAATCGAATGTGTGATGCTTTAGAACCTCTTATCACTAGCTAGTCACATGGATTGATGCCGGGGGAGAACCAGGATAATAACCATGGCAAGTCTTTGGCGTATCACGTATTATGTAGCTGCTAAGGTTGTTCTTCAACCTGAAGTGTTCTGACAAGTTTCATGTGGCTTCCCTCCTCCGCATGATGGCTTAGAGCTGGCTTAAATAGCCATTCACGCTAGACTCCCACCATTTCATGCCCAGATCCCCCCGGATTGTTCGAGAAGAGTTAACGCATCTTCCCCACACTACCCTTGCTCAAGGCATGGAACCACACGGAGAATAAAAACAAGAGTCTCAACCAACAGCATATGATAGCTCAGCAACCCACAGCACCCTTGTCTGATGCATTAGTGTATCTATCTGGGCGTGGCTATCCCAAGTTGCTGGGACATTGACATGGCAGTAATGAGGTCTCGTGACTGAGTCGTGTTGTATGTACTAGCATATAGATATAAGTTTGATCAATATGACGGTCTTTCTTGCACTATTATAAGACTTGAGCATTTTCAAGTGACTTAGGTGCTAGAGAAATATGTGGCAATAGCATGTTGAAACTACAGTCTTCTTCATTACGAATGCTTATGATAGTGCGGCGCCTTACGCAGTCAATGCTGCAGTGTGTTTTAAAGTCACGCCATCCCATGACACAGAATAACAGCCTTTATGGAATAACACCTAGAGAAGGCACCCCCATCATTCAGGCAGTAGAGGTAAATATACGGGAGCAAGTCTTCATTCCCGCCCTGCTTGCAATCCTCGCGCCTTTCCACAACGGAGCCCAAGCCCCCATAACGGCAGTAACGCCGGTGCAGAGAATCATGGGCCCGTATTTGGTAGCATAGCCCAATGGCTCCTCCGAAATGGCTCCCTTGGACGACACAAGAGCACCACTGATCGGTCCTCCAATCATATATCCTAGGCCTCGACCTCCCAGCAAGAGGCCAAAGATAAGAGACGTCTCTGCAGCTCGGTCATCTCGCTTGATCTCAAGTAGCATACTCGACCAGGTCGAGCTGAATCCGCCGGCAAAGAAGCCGTAGAGGATGACGAAGACTACCATTGTACTCATCTGGTGTCCAAGCCCCCATAGCAGAAACACAGGCAGGGCGCTGCCGAAGGACGAGAGAAGGATGACCTTTGTTGCTGACAGCTTATCGCCGAGCCAGCCATGGACTAACGATCCCGGCACTGAGGCCATGGAAAACAGTGCGAGCAGAATGGGACCCGTCACCGAAGAAAGCCCAATGGCTGAGGCGTAGCTGGCGAGGTACGTGCTGGGCATGAGGTAGCCGAACGACTGGACGACTATTCCGAGCTGCATCGTCCAGAATGAAGCGTGCCGGAGAAAGGCAAATGACAGCGGCCGAGTGTGCGATATAGCATGTAAGGGAATGCGTGGCTTGAGGAGGAAAAGCGTTGGTGATATCAAGATGGCCGACGCAATGGCCCAGGATAGAATGGTTGCTCGAAGCCCAAATCGTTGCAAGAGGAGGTTGAAGAGAAAAGGCATTGCGACGCCGACAGACGACTTGCCAGACCACATGATGCCGTAGGCGATGCCTTTCCGCTCAACGAACCACTCATCCATATACAGGGAGATGGGGCTGAAGAGAAGCCCGCATCCGATGGAATAGAGACCCCCTTGCGTCGCGATCAAACCGGCGATGCTGCCGACAAAGGCAGAAGCAGACAGGCTCGTCACCGTGAGTACCAGTCCAAGAGGGCCGCACCAGCGCCGCAAGTATGGGTATCTGTTCAGTATGGTGAAGAAGACGGGCATCAGGAGATACATGATGCCCATTTGCATGGATCCCACAGTGGCGATGGCCCCGGCGGACGCATCGATGCCGTGCATTGGATCGCTATAGTACTTCTGGAAGATGCCAAACGAGACTGAGTAGCCTGTGGGATTGTGTGAGCATCTCTTACAGCGTTAACGACGATGCAGGTTGGAGGAGTACCCCAGATGGGAGCCTGTGCAATGGTGCAGCATGCCAGAGCGAGATATGCATCGCGACCGTGGTCCGCTGGAGGGAGCGATTGCGCATTCTGTATGGACTGATTAAACTCATCATGGTCACGGTGGGGAGAGGAGACGCGGCTCAGCTCATGGTTTTCATGAGAAGACAAGTTGGCCATTGCGAAGCTGCTAGCGGAGTGAGACTCTCAACCACGAGCGAGTATGAAGGCATGTAAACCGTTCGCAGAAACAACTTGCAAGTCGCTATTGCCGCAGGTGTTTACTTATACAAAAAGTCTTGTTTCGATACATCACAATGCCTGAAGTTGTTGGTTGTCGATCTACAGAGCCACATGCGTCACCTGTCCGACATCGCACGTTGGTTTGCAGGCCAAGGGCGCGCATTACATGGAAGGAGGCGAGCATCTGGAGATGCTATCTCAAGATTCAGAAAATAAAGACACTCGAAACTATATGCCAAAAACAATCGTAGACTTAATAATGGTATAAACACAGACTCTTAGAGCACACAATCACTTATCCAACATTATTCACTTTCTTTCTACTACTATTGCGACCAGTTGAATGACAGTCCCCAGCTTTGGGTTCTCCTCTTGCTGGTCCAAGGCGGAGAAATTCGGTCTTCTCGGCGCTGAGGGTTGAAGGATCAATCCCCTGTCTCTCCTCACCACCATGTTGCTTCTTCGGTTCGCGGCTGCAGGTATGCTTCGTAATAGAGTGGTAGCGATTGCCTGTGGGTGTGGCCAGACTCACTAGAAGGTGTTTTATGCATGGGTACCCAATGTGAGGGGGCATTCTTCATAGTTGCAGCACTATCTCGTGAAACTGTGATGCGCCGTCGCAACTGCAGAATGCCAACTATATGGCACGCCGGACAGGTGACTGAATCTGCGTCCAGGGCTTACAGATTACCCAATCATCCACCTGAGGTATGAGTGAAAGTTACGCCCGGTGAGCAGCGTATATGGATGCTTGGCTTAGCGGCACGGATATAGGGCCAACGCCCGCTGCTCCCCCCTTTGATGGATCATCGTGTCCTTCCTCAGGGTCCTTGACAAATGTAACATTGCCATATCGAGGCAGTCTCAAAGATCCCATGGAAACATCCCCCGGCGGACAATGATGTCAGGTAGCACCGCGGCCGTGGTGTTTTCTCACTCCGTATTCCGTGAAAAAGCCCCCCCCTACATCCCCACACCAAGACCAGGCCCAGCACTCTCGCGGGAGCTAAGGCACGCGTCAAAGTCGCTGGCCGGGGCTACTGCTGCTTATCCTGCCGCACGTCAAGGTTCTAGATCTAGCGGTGACTTGGGGTCCCAAACGTTGAGCGGTTTTGCCCAGGGCTAATTTAGATCTGCCTCCATGCAACCCAGACACGCCGCTCGGTTGACTGGGGCTGCGTAAGTTTTTCCCAAAAAGTAGCGAGCTACGATCTGGCCCCCGAAACGACGCATCGCTAGTGATGCCATTTTCTGCTTCACATAGTGGTTCTGACTTCTCTCAGCGTACTTGTATAAATGGGCTCCGTACAGTTATCAGGGACGGGTGGGCGCTTCGCGGCGTTAAATCACCGCCATGGCCGCAAGTGTGCATGTGCGAATGATGTCCCCTAAATTGATGCTTCCAACGACGACAATTGGGCGGGGCTGGCGGCGATAGGGTTGAGAAGCGAGCGGCTGGAGCGAATATAATGCCATATAGAGTATGAAGAGGCGGATGTTCGTTCTCAGTCGAGGGTCAAGTGGAGGTCTTCAACCTCCTTTTACACGATTGAGTCTGGAATCTTTGTGGAGTGATGATATATGAGTGGAACTATAGAAGGTGTTGAGTAGACGCAGATGAGATTCTGACAAAGGAGTATCATCTGCAAGCTTCAACGAGCTCCTCTGTATTATACTACAACACAAGGGCATTAATGGCCCCAACGCCGCCATCGATCCGGGCATAAACCGGTAACGCACAGGCAGTGACGCCGAGCGATTTTACACACGAAAGAAGATGCAATTAGCCACTATGATTTTAAGCAGCTAACAACCTGTCTTAGTGGAATGGCGGCCGCTGTAAGCTGATTGCAAATCATTAGCTGGAATGATACTCAGTAGTCGGCATCTCGAGGCTCAAGTAGCCGAATGCTTCAATCAGTCAGGAGAACAGATCGACTCGAGGTTAGAGAGGTCGAGATTTTGCGACCAGGAGAAAAACTGGAGCAGATCAACAAAATATCAGATATCAAAAGGGGGCTGTGCTGAAGCCTTGAACCCAGACACGAAGGCATCATTCTGTCGCACTTCACCAGCGTTTGCAGACGAAAGACAAGATGAAGAGAACACAGTACAGCAAGAGAGTTGCAAAGCAGCTGCTCTTTCAAACGACTCATCACTCATCAACAACGCCGGGCCCCCAGATCCGGACAGCTGCCGAGGCGGCGTCTCATATGATGGAGCACTTTGCACAAAAGGTCACCAAGCGTAGCCAATACATTGACTCGAATCAACTGCGAAAGCTCGCAGTAACGCTCGGCCGACCAGTCCTTGATGGCCACGACATGCGCAGGATGAGTGCGCCTGCGGGCACTCCCGTGCCCCCGGCGCACCACCTTGTCTACTTCACACCAGACGATGTCGAAGCCGGTCTTGGTGCTGACGGAAGTGACCGAGCGTTCAATGCGCCCGCCCCGTTTACAAGGAGGATGTGGGCAGGTGGTCACATCAAGTTCGATAGGGGGAACCCCCTGAGAGTAGGGGACGAGGCGGAAGAGCACACGAAGCTCATCAGTGCGGTGGCCAAGACGAGTCGATCTGCTGGTGAGATGGTACTTGTCGAGGTAGAGAAAAAGCTTTACGGAACACAAGGGCTGGCGTTGGTCGATAAAAGATCGTGGATCTTTCGACCAGTGATACAGAGGCAGTCTGATGCTCGAGGGGGTGTGGCCCCTGGGAGGGTCAACGGCAGTATCTTAGCTCCGTCTTCAATGTCTGATGTGATATTAGACAGCGATTGTGAGTGCTAATACTCTGCTGAAAGCTCGGTTCATACGGCAACTACGTCGACTAACCATCCCCTGACTCCAGCCTTTCCAGTACGCAAGCTGTCGTGGTCTCACGTTGGCCTCTTTCGATTTTCAGCCCTGACATTCAATGGCCACAAAATACATTACAACGAAGACTGGAGCAGGACCGCCGAGGGTCACCCTGGCGTCGTGGTTCACGGACCCTTGAATGTCATCAACTTGCTGGATTACTGGAGAGACGTCCATGGACAGGGCACAAGTCCTGCCGAGATGTTCTACAGGGCCGTGTCACCGGTCTATGCAGGAGAGGAATATCAAATCCGAACCTTGTCCGTCGTATCCGTTCACAAAGACTTGGTGTCCGAGTTGGTGGCAGAAAAGGACGGAGTGGTGATAATGAAGGCCACTATTATCGAGAAAGCATAGGGCACCCATGAGTATGATTTTTTTTACTTATTTACTCTCTCAGGTCCAAAGTCACGACTGGATCTCAAACTATCTTGCTATAAGAACAAATTGTGTGGAGATCGGACACATATCTACGATGCTCTATTTCTTCGTCATCATGGTGCCATCATCGATTGTATGCAGTAGTTTCCGTCACCAGCTTCGTACCGCTAAGACCGTGAACTGTGTCACGTTAACAGTGGGCCATATGGGTATTTCGAGTATTATTATCCGCTGTCCCGAATGTCCATAAGCCTCGGACCTTAGCTAACGACAAGTCTGTGGGGGCCGCACTTTGCAGGGACGGGATACTTTGAAGTACATGTAATCCGCCTGCTGAGGTGGTCTCCAACTGGACTCGGCTACTCAAGGGAACGAGGGGCTTGACACGGCATCTCGCCGAATCACATATCGTTTTCAGAATAAGCAACCTGTCCCTTTATTTAACCCTCTCATCTGATAGAGTGTTGAATCAGAGAGTGGCTTTCGTTTTTCTACGCCGGCAACGATATCCCTGCAAGTCCACTCTCAGAGAAGCTTCAGATGAATCTATCTCGGGCTACGTTAACCCGGGCGGGGTCTCTGACTCTACCACCAAAGGTATGCTATTGACTACTATAGCCGCTTCAGAGATTCCAGTGGGTATCGGATGAAGTACATGGAGAGGTGAACAAAATGACTGCGCTGTGAGGCCAAGCTAATGTTCTCCAGCTCTGGTCGTCGAAACAGCAGCGAAGACAACTAACTTTGCACGGCTATGATACTCAACAACTCCTCAGATCAGTGCGTTGGCGATGCTGAGCCAGATTACTAAACGCTTACCAGAGATCCGTAGCACGGAGTTCCAGTCCCGCGAGCAATCTTGGCGCAGACGCCTCTCGAGGCTCGGGATGCCATAAAGGCTTTAGGTAAACGCTGCATCCTACGAGCCCAAGTCCTCCATGGGAACCTAGACAAGCTCCTTTTTGAAGGTGGGCTGAGAGGGGGCATCCAAACAGTCGACAGCCCAGAGCAGGGACTTGAGGTGGCCACGAGGATGCTTAATTGTCAGGCCATCTCGGACAACATACGCCATCGGTCCCTGACTGTCAACAAGCTGCTGGTGTCCGAAGGGCTGGCTCACGGAGAGCAGTGGTACATGGCCATGACCATTGACCGGGAGAAGTACTGTCCCACGGTCATCGTCCGCAAATGTACTCACAGCGGCAGAGAAGGGAATATCTCTGGAAATAACGTATCCGGAAAAGGCACTTCCTTTGCATTTGGTTTCACACAAGGTATCACTGATGAGGTGGTCTCGCAGATTTCCCGACATCTCGGTGTAGCAGACCAGGAAGAGACGAACCTCGATGACATCCTCACGAGATCTTATAGGATATTCAAAGAAACAGACGCCACTCTGCTAGAAATCAGCCCTCTGGCTCGACTTAACTCTGGCCTCCTCAGTTGCCTCGATGCCCGGCTGGTCGTCGACGACGATGCGGCACATCGCCAGCCAGATCTCTTCCGCCTGCGCGACACGAGTCAGGAGGTGCAGGATGAAGTCAGGGCAGAGCAGCACAACCTGGTCTACATCAAGCTCACCGGCAACATTGGCAACATTGTCAACGGAGCAGGTCTGGCGATGGCCACAAACGATGCAATCGGGCTTCACGGCGGGGCCAGTGCTAATTTCTTAGACGCTGGGGGTCAGGCGACTAAGGAGACGATGATTCAAGCTCTCGGCATCGTGCTGGGCGACGAGCGGGTAAAAGCGATATTGATTAACATCTACGGAGGTAAGTGCTTTCATTCTTTGTCGTCTCTCCACGTCTATTCAAACGCCATGTTATCGGAGACCCGAACTGACACTGTGAATACTCTCCTAACCCAGGAATCACTCGCTGCGACATGATTGCCGAATCCATCATTGGAGCCGCGCAGGAGATGACCCTGGCCGTCCCACTTGTCGTGCGCCTTCAGGGAACCAATTCGACGCAAGGATTGAAGCTGGTGAGTGGTCTGTGTAACTGCCAATGCACAAAAGTACGGAGTCGTACCAGCAGATTGGTCCCGGAGCATATTCCCCCCCCCCCCCCCCCCCCCCCCCCCCCC
>LFMI01000137.1:6450-23105 GCA_001050175.1 Trichoderma parareesei | reverse complement strand
GGGGGGGGGGTTCAGGATTGCACAGCTTTCATGACAGACATACCTCATGGTTGGGCTGGTGAAATGGAGTCTATCAATCTCAAACTCCCCCATCTTCGCGATCGATCACCCTGTTCTGTCGACTCAATCGTTTGCGTGACACTTTAATGGGAGAAGAGTCAAGGGGAGAAGAGTAACAGAGACAAAAGGGAGAAAAAAGAAGATAAAAAGCTGGCTTGAATTCACTGACGGTGGAAATGTATGTATTGTATCGTGACAGCCGGCAGCAGAGCTTCTCTCAGCTGCAGACAGTCAAACAGCCGCCAGGCCTTCACTGCTGAACAACGTAATGTGAAACAGCTGCAGAACGACATCGAGACTGAGAACCAAGCCGCGTGGTCATCCGGGAGCAATAAGCAATTGTAAGGCTGCTGCATACTGTCATTCGATCAACCAAGAGACCGACACATATCTCTACGACGGAGTAACGAGAGTTGCCATGCACTGGGGAAGCTCAAATGGAGATAAGTCTATAGCCCGGCCAAGGTGTTGATTGTCTACCAAGGTGGAAGTATTTCTTGTGTGTAACTGGTATGACCGAGGTTAGCATCAACCCATTTCTCATAGTCATCGCATCACTTGCATCAAGGCCAAAGTGATCGGAACAAGAGAAGGATATCAATTGAGCCTTTTCAACTCGTCCGTCAACCTCTTGCAAGCCAGGCAAAGCACTCTCGACCATCCCAGCGAAGCGTCCATCACTCCAGGCATTCACGCGTCCCGAGATGTTGCCTATTTCTTCACCAGGTGCACGCTTCTCACATGTAGAGTAAAAGGAAATTATCTCGATGATGGCAAACATTGACCCTGATGCAAATGATTTCCGAGGATCTAACCTCCAAGAACTCCCCACGATATCCCCCCTCACGTCCCATTTCTTCATGAGTGGACCCATGGTGAGGATTGCCTCACGTTTTTTAGACTACATGCCGTGTTCTTAATTGCGCCATGCATCATAAGATTTGTTAACCCCGAAAGAGACAGATTCGTTTAGGAAGGAGGAGCAGCACCACGTCCACGGCCAAAGCCACCACGGCTAGAAAGAAACAAGATGTTAGCAGAATGTCCACCATTGGCCCAGGCAGCCAGCCCTAAATCCTTTCCATCTTGTAGATGAACAATTGAGGATTCCAACGAAAAGGAAGAGGGGGGATTTCTCACAATTGAGGAGCAAACTCGCCGGGAGCACCACCCTCCTTGCCCTCGCCAGCATCCCTCCTTCGGTATCCACCCTCACGGTCGCCACGGTCGCCGCCACGGCCACGGCCGCCAAAGGGTCGTCGCTCACGCTCGCCCTCGCCGAGCATGCCACGGGGAGGAGCGTGTGATCGCTGCTGCTTGATGTGGGTAGCAGGAACGATCTCGGCGGGCAGGTGAAGCCATTCCCGGAGGTAGTCGAGACCCTCGGGGGTCAGGGTGTAGTAGTAGTATTGCCAGGAGAACTGGGTCTTGACATAGCCGCGGGAGTTGAGGGACTGGGCAGCCTTGATGACGAACAGGTTCTTGGTGTCGATATCGGGGTGCTTGGGGAGGTTGAAGTCCTTCTGCGCGACGAGGACGCCCTCGCGGAAGAGGTACTACCGGGAGACGAAAAAATGTCAGTGACGCCTGGATCTTGTATTTGCATCTCCTTGCCTCGACAACGGGCAGCAATTTCCTTCGAGCTGCGCGCTCCCTTCAGCTCGTCTCTCCATTGTCGTAGGTGGAAAATACCTCGTGAATCTTCTTGCGGTCGGCCTTGGGAATCAACATCGTGGCGGTTTGCTGCTCGGAGGGTCGATGTTGGAAAGTTGACGGTGTTTGCGGACAGGCGTACAACCAGAGATCTCGAATTGGATAACTTTTGTGGGCGGAAGCCCTACATGAAATTCCAACCTAGCGAAGTGGGGTGGCTCGAAAGTGTGCGTTGTGGCTGACATCACGTGTAGATAAGCGGGCTCTGATAACGTCTGCTTTAGCGCCTCCAGCTGGTGTGGCGCAGGCCGCGACCTCACATGACAAAGTTTCCGCTTGTCATCGCAGCCATTTTCCCCCAAACTCTTTAAGATTCTCTACCAACCCATTATCGCAGCCTCGATTCCTTGTTGACGCTTTGCCAGGGCAACCACAGAACCTAAGCGGTCGATACGGCTTAGCTTCCTTGCAGTGGCTGTGGTATATAAACAGTCCGACGCCCAGCTCTACCTGCGACCATCGTTCCTCCGCGCTCTGCATTCTTCACGATTTCCTTCATCAATCGCATCACCGCTTTCGCCACGCACTGCTTTCTATCAGGCAACGCTTCCATCAGACGACGATCTCATCACACACCTCAAACACAACACACACAACGTCCATCGAAATGGCTGAACACCTCAACGTTCTTATCTCGACCTTCAATGGTCTCGGCCTTCCACCGACCTTGGTCCTGCGCGCAGCTCCATCTACTACGGTGACCTCTCTGCGACAACAGATCGATGGCAAACTGCCTCCCGGCGCCACCGAATCAAAGCTCATCATCACAACAACCTCAAATCGAGAGCTGCCCCAATCATCAGAGGCGCCCCTCTCCACCTATCTCGCATCAGACGAAGATGACTTTCTCTCTCTGCGCCTCGCCATCCCCCTCTGCGGTGGCAAGGGAGGTTTTGGATCCCAGCTCCGAGCGGCCGGCGGTCGCATGTCATCGCGCAAGAAGCAAAAGCAAGACGATGGCGGCTCAAGCCGAAACCTGGATGGTCGACGACTGCGCACCATCAACGAGGCCAAGGCCCTCGCCGAGTACCTCGCTATCAAGCCAGAGATGGAGAAGAAGGAGAAGGAGAGGCGGCGCCAGCGATGGGAGGAGATTGTCGACATGGCAGAGAGGAGAGAGGCAGAGATCAAGTCTGGCGGCAGAGGCAAGCTTGATGGCAAATGGGTCGAAGACAAGGAGGAGAGCAACGAACGGACCCGCGATGCGGTCCTGGCTGCCATGAAGTCCGGCAACTACAAAGACAACCTCTTCAGCACCTCTCAAGGCTCAGCTTCAAGCGAACAAAGTAACGGTCAATCTACGAGTGAGGGAGAGAATTCTGAGAGCTCAAAGGAGTCGCCACCCCCTGCTGCAGAGGCTGCCGGTCCATCAAAGGCCAAGCCGAGGACATTCTTTGGTTTCGACGAAGACGATGAGTTTATGAGTTCCGAGTCGGAAGATGAGGGCAAGAAGAAGTGATCAAGATGTGCGTGCGATTTTCAATGCGTTGATTGTTTAATTGCTTTTTGGTTCAAAAGTAACTGGAGTTCTGAGGTCATTTGGTCATTGGGTCATTGGGTGTATTTGGGACAAGGGCGACATTCGAGCTTGATACGATACCAATTAATTTAGCAAATGTGCCGACAGGGCACTTCTCTTCAAGCTTCTCATGTGTTCCTTGTGATTTCGGTGTCACGCATGCAATACGTCATACTCGGCTACTAGGTAGAGTGTATACTTCAATACAGTGGTCGCATTGAGCTATATGTACATCAACAAAACGTCTCACGAGTTCATACTCCAAAGTTGTGCCCATTGGCTTGCGATTGACTACTACAGCTTTTCTGGCAGTACACGCGCACCTGGCTGCTTAATCTATACGAACACCCATTCCTGCTATATACTCTGCCGCATTGATTCTGAGCATTTAAGCATCAAGCTTCACAGGGAAGTTGCCAGCCTCTGTACCAAGAAAAAGCAAAGAGAACGATGATTAGCTTGAAACCAGGATCGTCGCGTTGTCGGGTATAAGTGAAGACATACCGCGCTGCTCGTCCCATCGCTGGTACCATCCAGAGGGGCACAGTGATCGGTAGGCCAACCAGAACTAAACACACAATTGGTCTCAGTTTACAAGTATATAGAGATGCGGCGCATCAAGTATCAAGAGGGTGCTCCCCATTCCAGGTTGTTCGGCGTACCTGACGGCAAGGCGCAAAGTCCTCTCCCTTGGCGAGGATGCACTTGTGGTAGTCGACGTAGTTTTGCCAGCAGTGCTTGGTCTGGTTCACGTTGGGGAAACGGGCATCAGTGCCTGCGCAGAAGCCCTCCAGTTAGCGAAACATGCGGGCGGTATGCATATGCGTATGGGTTGTGTATATATGTAGGTATATCGGGAAGCGGGTCCTCCGGCGACGGGCAGAGAGAGCTGAGTTGAAGCTATCCCAAGCTGCCAACAAGTCGCTCGCAGTCGATGGCAATGCAATGATCAAGCTGTTTGTCGTTTGCGGTTGACGCAGGAAAGGGTATGTATGTGTTGTCGGGCTTTCTCACCAGCTACAAGAAACCGCCATTGTTAGCCTCGGTCACCTCTCAGATCAGACCACTTTTTCCCCGAGAACACATTGAGAGAGGGGATATTTTGTTCTCGAGAGGCAAAGACAGCGCCCGTACCAGTGACAAACTTGAAGGGCTTGGTGACAAGCTCCTGGCCTTCCTCGTCGGACATGATGGATAGCGAGAGATTCGGTGCTTTCGGCGCGGGAAGGTTGTTGCAAAGATGCTCGGCAATTGGGGGGAGGTCGCGGGATTGGAACGAGGTCGAAGGTGTCGAATGAGTCTGGAGCAGCTTTGCTTTCCGAATCAGATGTTCCGGATTGCAAAATGTGTGCCTCAGGCGCCCAGCGCGGCCAATGGGGCCACTCCGGCAGGCGCAGGGTGGGCCATTTTTGCCTGCTGAGGTGGGAATAATTGCACCATGAGCCGGGGCGTCTCTTTAGTGCTGCCCTTGCTTCTTGCTTCTATTACCTGCTCTGCATTCTCCGGCAATCCAGCCTCAACCACCTCCAAAGCCCAAAAGCAACCCGGCTGCTCCCTCTCGTCGCCTCTCTCGGCACTCCAAAACTTAACTCTCCGCTCAACCCTCACAATGCGCCCTTCTCTTGCTCTTCGGGCCTTCCGCCCTACGGCCCGCATGATGCGCCCCGTTCCCGTAAGTGTGCAGCTTGCTGACCTCACAATTTGAGATCCGATGAGATGCGAGATCCCGGCTAACCCTCGCGGCTTTGTAGAAGGAGGACCAGGCCGGTATGTGACGCAATTGACGAACCAGCAGAAACAAAAGATAAAAACCTCGCCGCGACAATGTATTGACAGCCTCTACGCAAAGGCCACACCGTTTCCCAGCGCCTCCGCAAGCTCAAGCAGATGCCCGCCGAGCTGTACCCCCTCTGTACGAAAAGACTCACCCTGCTCCGAACCCGAGGGGCTCCCTCACATGCGATGTCTTCTTCTTCTAACATGAGGCTATAGTCGTCGTCGTCGGCTTCGCTCTGGGCGCCGCCGCCTACTCATGCTCCCGCAAGTTCTTCGTCGACAAGAACCTGCGACTGTCCCGACAGGGTGCCGCTGCCCGCGCCGCCCAGCAACACACCGAACACGGCGAGGAGCACTAAGCTGTTCGAGTTCTTTTTTCACTTGCGTCGAGGAGCAACGTTTGGGCGGGACAATGATTTGACGTGCGTCTACTTGGGAATATGAGATGGGGAATTCAGTATACTGTACATGTCGAGAACCTGTAGGGCGGAGTGCCGATGAGAAACACAGCTTGCATGTTGTTCCAAAACCTCGGTTTTTCTACCCCATTTCTGTAAAAAAAAAACAAGAGAATCTAGTATGCCATGGCATGGTCCCCTCCGAAACACCGTCGCTATGCAAAAAAGCAAAGGGGGAAAACAGTCCAAGTGAGCCCGTATCCTGTCATCGTAAACCCCATATCCTGTCCTTCATCCAGAGCTCCCTTTTCTCAGTCTCTACTCCTGCTTGGGCCCCGCAACGTCCAGCCCCTCAAGACCTTGCATGGGATCTGATGCCGGTTCCTCCAGCTTTGACTCATTTGCGACGTCATCCTCCGCCGCGTGCTCAGCAAGCCAGCTCTCCTGTGAGCAAAAGTCAGAATATCTTTATCCCCCATCATTATGATATCAAGTTCACGTGAAAGAAAACCGAGTTCACGTGAGAGAACAAAGCCTTTGTGAAAGAGAACTCACCTGCTCCCAAATCGCCTTTTTGCTTCCCAATCCCTCATCCGCACTCTTGGGCGCCCTCGCCTGCGACACCTTGATCACCCTGCCAAAGAACTCGGACTGGTCCATGTTGTCAATGGCCTCCTTTGCGTCCGCGCTGTCCTCGTACTCGACGTACGCGAAGCCCTTGTGGGGGTCCTGCGAGTTGGCGTCTGATTTGGGGAGCTGCACCTCGACGATGTCGCCAAAGGGGATGAAGGCGTCGAAGACGTGCGTGTCTGTGACGAGGGGCGCGAGGCCGCCGACGTAGACGGTGGCTTTCCAGCGTGCAGAGTCTGTCATTATGATGAATGGCTCGAGCTTTCAGAAGGACTTTTTGAAGGGCAAGAGAGTGAGAAAGTAGGTACGTAGGTAGTGCGGTATCAAGTCTTGTTTGATGTGAGCTTGCTTTCTCTCAAAACTCGAAGCTTGTGTTGGTGAGACTGAAGTTGTAGACGGACAGCTTCCATAAGCCGAGGTTTCTCCGGCAAGACGTCACAGCCTCGGTGATGAGGAAGAAGAAAAGCACGTAAGACTAGACACACATGAGGTTTGGATCGCAATAATCCAGTTGTCATTTGGTTGAAATTTCTGTATTCTTTTAGGTTCGAGTACCAATCCGATATGCTGGCTTGACAGGTAGGACGCATCAGCGTGTGATATCAAGAGTACCTACTATACCTACCTAAGTACCTACTACTGGCCTCATGTCAGCCAGCCCGATACCCTACAGTCGACCATCTGCATCATGGCTCGAAGAAAACACAACACTAATTGTCTGAAGAATTTAATTAATTGAAGAAAGGAATCCAGAAGATATGGTACATTTATAGCTCTGCAAACCCATATCCAATGATGTGCAGTCGAGGCTACGTAGAGTTACACAAGCAAGGCTTGCCGTAGCTCATGACTATCAACCGGGAGCTGTCTTGATTTCGACGTCAGTCGTCAGGAATCCTGCAATAACTACTTGAATCCAATGCCGGTTCTGTACGTTTCTCAATTCAAGTAAAACGAATAGAGGACACAAATATTTCGATCTCAGTCTAGATACCCCTTCAACCCAAACCCAATAACAGCCCAAACCGCCGCACCTACAGCAAACAATGTAGTCCTGTCCATCATCAACCAGATCAGTATTATAAACACAATCAATCCACATCCAATTCTTCTCTCAACAAGAAAACAAAGGAGAAAAACTCACTCAACCTTCTTCCCCGCCCTCCAAACAATATACAAATCCGCCACACAAATCCCCATCGAGCTCAATATAACCGTCCCCATCGCATCCCTCATTCCAGTCCTATGCAGCGCAACCAACGTCGTCGCCATTGTCAAATCTCGACTCCCTACCAAGATCGCCACAACTCTATCACTCGATCGGGATTGTTCTTTTTTGACAAACGGCGGCGTTGACGGCTCGAGACTAAACAGCTCGGCGGTGCGCTCCATGTCAAACAGCGCGCTGGAGCCGAGAATGGCAAACGTTGCTGCGACGCTGAGGCCCAGCGAGTTCCAGGTGGACGCTGAGAAAGGCATATCGTGTGTGTCTGTGTGTGTGTGGGTTTGCACTACAGTCTCTTGGCGATGTATCTTGAAGTGGCAGATGAGGATGAGCTGATTGACGGATGGGGAGTGCTTATATTCGATCAGCTGGTGTTCTTCTGCTGCTGCTAACATGGCCCTAGGCAGCGCCAACGGACTAGGCATGGAGGTCTTGGATGGCACACGCGAATCAATTCGTGCGAGTTATCACAACACGACTTCTCCAACCCCCTAGGCGAATCAAACGACGAGCCGTTTCCCAATGAAGACATCTCTGCGAGTTCAGCTGAAAACGCGGGGCAAGGTTTGCCAGTCATGTCCAACACGATAGTCCTACAGTGTCGTAAACATAACAGTTGCACGCGTCTGGACATCAACGGCGAACAGCAGAATACTCTAACAGTTCAGATAGTCAACCATCGGACAACAAATCACTGTATCGGAAAACATCATGTATATATAATATATATTCTAACTAGTCGTGCCGCCTGCGGATTCAATCAATGCCTTTGCGTAATCCATCGATTTCGTACCGCCTATAAACTCGTCCACAAAAGTCCACAACCTCTCCTATAAACAGCATTATTCACTCATCAAGGGGTCGCCTTGCTCATGCTGATGAGTCGCTTAACTCCGACCTAGACACATTGCGCGTTAGTTTAGAAAGGAATCTGGATTGCGAGAGATTTGGAAAATCCCCAACTTACCATCCAGTTACCGCACTCCTCAGTCTTGTCTCGGTTGATTTCCATCTGCAGCCTTTGAGCCGTGGCGTAGTCCTTGGCTTGCATTGCGACAGCGAGCTGTGTCAGCTGCTCAATAGTCGATGCCTGCACAAGCTCCTCGTTGTTCAGGTGGTCGAAGAGAATGTTCAGGCGCTTCTGGGTGTCCTTGACTTGAGGAGCAAACGTGGGAGGCGCCTTGGACGCCACTCGCTGCATATCTGAGCTCAGGATATCCACCAACTGTTGAGCATGAGGTGGGATGTGTGATCGATCGCCAGGGGGATGCTTGGCTGCTGGGGGTGGTGCGGTCTGCTTAGCGGGTGGAGGAGCAGAAGAGGTCGAAGGAGGCCGGCCCATCGGAGGAGGACCTGTTGGTGGCGGCTGAGTGGCCGGCACCTGTCCGGGGGCCGGCGCGTACGGTGATGGGGCATACGGACTGGGCGCTGCCGGCTGCTGTTGAACTGGCGGCGCATAAGGGTTTGCGGGCGGTGGCGGTCTGCTAGCCGGGCCCGGAGGCGGTGGCATGGTGGCGCTGCCATACTGTCCAGGCTGCTGCTGCTGAGTCCCGGTCACTGGAGCGTATCGGTTCGAAGGGGGAGGCCCGGCAGGAGGCGCATTATAGGGCGAAGCTGTGCGAGGCATCACTGGAGGGGCCGGGTGAGTCGGAATGGCTCCGGTTATGGGAGTCGGGGGAGCATATGGATTTGCTGCCGCAGATGAGGTTCGAGGTGGCCCGGTCACTGGCGGTCCGGCTAATGGGGATTGGACTCGTGGAGGAGCTGGTCCCTTGGGAGGTGGAGGAGGACTAGCCCTAGCACCGGCCCCGTAAGGCGACGTTGATGACGGAGGAGGGGGATGAGCTGCTTGGCCCTGCTGGGCTCCAAAGGGAGACGCAATAGGCGGGACGCTGGGCGTCGACCTTCGTGGCGCGGCCTTTGTCACCATAGGGACGTCATTCCAGTTCTCCGTGCTCTTGGCCTTTGCTGCAGGTGGTGGACCCGAAGATGATGGCGTCGAGTTCCTCGGGGGTCCGCTGATGGGAGGAGGTGCGATGGGCGCTCCAGTGTAGCCAAACTGACTAGGCGGCTGGTACCCCTGTGGCTGATAGCTCTGAGGTTGGTAGCCTTGGGGCTGATAGGGGTTGACTGGTGGCTTGTACTGCTGAGAGGTTGACATCGCCGGTGAAGTCTGCTGCAGTCCGACATACGGGTTCGTGGGAGCCGGGATGGAGGCAGGCTGAGGAGGTTGGTAGCCTACCACGGGAGGCTGCTTTCCGGCTGAAGTGGTTGATGGCGTTCGGCGAGATACCGTGATCGGCACGGCAGCGGGCTTCTTCTGCGTTGCGAGCTTCACTCGACTCCTTGTCAGCTCGGCAGCTGGATAATTGGCTGGCAGCAGATCGAGGAATTTCTGGGCAACCTCCAGCTTGCCCTGGCCGGCCAGAATTTCGGCGTACTCGGTGTACTTGTCGTAGAGCGTCGCCAGCTTCCAGTCTGCCGTCTTGGACAGTTCCTTGTCCTGGAACTTGGCGACGTGGCGGAACACAGTCACCTTCTCGATGAAGCTCTGGAGCGACCGAGTGTGAACCGAGAAGGTAGAATCACCGGACTCCTGCTGCATCCTCGCTTGCTCCGCCTCCTTAAGCTCATCCACCCAGATGGCGACGACCTTTTCGAGTTTCGAGCCCACGAGGTAGCAGAAGGAAGCGTCCTTTCGCTGACCCTGCTCGTTGATCCGGTCGCCCAGTGCCTCGCAAAGGTCTGGGAACTCAGTAGGGTCTGAAAAGGTGCAGATGATTGCCATTGTCTCCTTCCAGTTCTCGAGGTCTGCATTGTACACGATATCCCACAGGTTCTTATCAACGACAGAGCTGATGAGCCGCAAGTAGCTGGGAACGCCGTCCTTCCGAGCGAGATAAGCAGATTGCACCTTTTCGACAAGCTCCTGGCCGCCACAGTTGGCAATGAGGAAGGCGTCTGCGATACGATCCTCCTTCAAGCAGATATCCGTGGCCTTGGCAAAGTTGCCCAGCATGAGAGCTCTTGTAATGTCCTTCTCGACAGATGTATCGCCGTCACTGAAGAGGTGGAAAGGCTTGTCCGTCTTAGCACCTTTGTTGGCAGTCAGGCCAGAGAGGAAATCATCTCCCTCGCCCTCACCATCCCCTCCAAAGAAGTTGGACAGGCGCCTGGGCTTGCCCTCCGCGTCTGTAGCCTCCTCCTCCTTTTTAGGCGTCTCCTTCTCCTCACCCTCGGGCGTACCAGCAGCAGATCCGTTTGTGAGATCTTCCTCCTTGAAGCCGAGATGCTCAACAATCTTTGTACGAGGGTTCTCGCCGATTAGTGTCTCAATGACTGTCCAGTCTGCCTTCTCCTCGTCGGTCTGAGCTTGAGCCTTTCTCTCTTCGCAAAGCGTGACAACGTCCTCGGATTTGAGAGCCTCTTGGAATCTTTCGATAGCAGACGCAACATCTGAATCGGCAGAAAACTGCGAGATGGACAGTTTTGATTGGCGCTTCTGGCCAGCCTGAGTTGGCAACTCCTTAAAAATGACAAGTTTACCACCGAAGCCAAAGGAAGCCCCAATAGGTCGCTCAAACCACTTGGGCGCCTTGGGTAAGGACCATGAAGCTCCCTGGGGCTGGGTCTGTGCAGCCCTAAAGAACTCCTCGTCATCTAGGGGCTTCTCGTTGATTGCTTGCGACTTATCAGGGTTGGTGTTCTGGAGCGTTTGAATCGTGATCTTGCCGTCGAAGCTTGCGGTAGCGGAAAGGTTAGGGTTGTGAGGGTGAAAGCGCGTCTGGAAGGTCCAGTTGGTGACCTCGGGCAATTCTCCGTAGCGCTCTCCGGTGTGCGGGTTCCAGACAATCGTCTTGTTGTCCTTGCCGGAGGAGAGCAACAGATCAGGGTCCTGCTGGCACCACGATAGTGACAAGACACCCTGCTCATGTCCCTGGAGAGTCTTCTCCGGAGCATTGGAGTTGCGCAGATCCCACAGAAAAATGACGGGCGTGTTGTCGTCGGGGGTTGCCGTGAGAAGTTTTGTGGAATTATTGGGATCCCAGGCAATGGCGCTTACTGCCTTGCGGTTGTTGTTCAGGGTCAAGGATGCCTTCTTCGTCTTCAAATCCCAGACGGTCACGAAGCCGCCAGGGCCTCCAGTAGCGAGAATGTGAGAGACCTTGCGGTTCCATGCCAAGCAGTCGATATCGTCGGATCGGGCCGCCGCGTTACCCAGACGGAAGGGGTTCTCGATGTCGCCGATGTCGTAGATGAAGAGCTCGCCCTTGGCACCCGCGGTAGCCAGAATCTGCGGCTTCAGAGGGTTGAACTGGAGAGCCTTGATAGCACCGGTGTGCTTCGTCGTCTTGGAGATGGAGGCGTCAGAAGCCCCCGCCTCGAGCTTCTCAACGTCCCACAGCTCAAGAGTGCCGTTCTCTAGAGCACCTGCGACGATGCCCCTGGGGTGGTTGGCGTCGGGAGGCCCCCAGGCAATGTCGTAGAATCTACGGGCCTCAGCAATTGACTCAATCAAAGCGTTTTCAGACGCCGAGGTCCCTACCTTGACTCTGTGGTGATGCTGACCACAGGCTGGAGTTCGATGCCCTGCTCCTGGTTGTCCAGCGCGAGGTCCCAGAGCTCCAGCTTGCTCTCGTCAGAGAAGTCGGCGTCGACTGCGCCAGCCTTGGTCCCGGTGACGACCATGGGCTTGCCGGCGCCGGGCGACCACGCAAAGGTGGCCGTTCGGGGGATGTCTCGTAGGCGCACCATGGTGGCGGGGTTGCGGATGTAGTTGTAATACGAACGAACAGAAGGGAAGCGATGAAACAGCGGCGAATTGACAGAGAAAGAGAGGTGTTAAAAAATGCCCAATCAGCGGCCCTGATGCAGCATTGATGAGTCGAGAGGTGCGCAGCTCCCAGAGTCTGTCTGAGCAGAGACAATCGCGGTGCTGGGAGGCTGACTGGCGTGCGAGGTGGTCGAGAGTTCCAGGGCCAGCTTAGTATGATGCCAGATTGCAGGCCAGATGTTCGCATCAGCTCCTCCCTGCCCAAGGTCCGCGTCTGTGCTCTGCGACTAGCTGGCGACAGGACGCTGCACGTGACGCCGCCGGTGCTGCTGTGGCAGACTATCGTGAGCTTTTGTACCTGCAACGCAGCATCTGCAACAAGTTGATTCACGAAAATGGCGGAAGAAAATATGAAAATCAAATCTAGCCTTTGCAACACACAGTATATTTTGTGTGATCTGCAACAACGCCAAGTGCTGAGTATTGTTGCTGCTGCGGCTGTCACAGGCTCAATATAAAAGCAGTCCATACGGCGCGGCCCCGTGTGGCAGACGCAGATGGGGTAAATTGCGACCCTCTGTGAACCACTCCAGGCACTGGAATACACTGACAAGAGCATATGGACAAGTATACGAATCAAGGATCGAATCTCAGATCTGGCGTGATAATTTCGTTCTACAAGCTTCTTTAACCCCACTGGATGCCGAAATGCACCTTCGAGGGCTAATACCTGCCATAACCATATGGCAGCTTTAAATGGAAGAATAACGTTGATGCAGCTTGCATGTTATCCAAAATCTAGATATATACTGACCTTCAGAGTCTAGATAGAACTATTATATAGTGACGAATTAGTTACGGGAACTAGATGAGGCGTAGATGGTCGATATGCGGCGGGCGTATGTGGCATTCGGATGAACTGGTAGTCGTAGAGGATGTGCATGGTGCTTCGTGACGGTCATGGGTATTGAGGATCCGGTCGGCAACGAGACGGTGTGATGATGCTTCTAGGAGGCTTGGCCGTAGGGCGTAGGTGTACGGTCAAACGTAGGTGTCGTCTCATCTAGACGGAAGCACCTTCTTGACGTATTCCCTGACCAGCCGTAACGCCGCTCTCACAATGTCTTCCAGCCGCCGGTCTTTTCGGCTCCGCATCCAGAGAAGTATAATGCTCAGGACAACGCAGTCAATCAACAAGTGTTTCATGACAACGAAGATGAGCCACTTTATCCAGGCGGGAAAGCTCTTCTTCTTCCTCGACCTCCACTCGCGCCCCGTGGCGATTTGTTCGCGGAGAGCGGCAACTTCTGCCGTGAGCTGGGTGATGGCTCGTTCCATCTTCTTGGACCACCGGCTGTTCTGTAAAGTAATGGCACGGTCCTCCTCGTCCCTTGCCACCGCGTCTTCGTCATCCTCGTCAACCAGCCTGCGGGATCGCAGCTCGACTACGTCCTGCTCGCTCATGGGGCTGAGGACCTTCAAGGGCAAGTCGCTGCCACTCCTGGGCTGGTTGAAGCTCTGCGTGGGATCACTCGGATTGGCCGAGGAAGATTCGGAGCTGGGGACGTTGTCTTTGATCTGGTTCCAGACAAACTCGAGCTCGGCAACGAGTTCCCTCCCATCTCTGCTTGTGGGAGGTTAGTGTCGATGAATCAGGTATTGCAGATACTTGACTTGCAGAACGTGGCGGGGATTCTCACGATGTATTTGCATATTTGTGCATGGTCTCAATGAGGGCCTCGATGTATCGCCTCTTGGACTCGGTTCTTGTCAAGCCCTTTTGTGAGTTCCACGCATCCCACTTATCCCGCTCCTTCTGCAGCTCGTCCGGCGGCAAACCTGACCCGGCCGTGGGCATCTCCATGACACCGTCAACATCCCCTTCCATGGCCTGTTTGTAGAGACCATACAGCCGTAACCGCTCGGAAGGGGGCGGCCGCGAGGCTCCGGTCTTGGGTATCTTCTTGACGGTGTTTAAGGCATGAACAAAGACTCGATCTGTAGCATTGGGCCGTCAGCATGTGCCGTTGCGGGCTCGTTGTGGGGGGGGAACAGAGAGGCATCTGTTTGATATACCCACCCACGGAGTCCGCCATCGGGGGCGGCTATGTGATGGGGAGCCGTGCAGCTCCCAATAAGCCTGATGCGATCTGTTGGAGGTGTCCAGAAAAAAGCATATATTCCTCTATGACAAATCGATATCGGATCTTCTTCTCCCTCTTCTGAATGAATTGCGGGTCTCCGTGCGTTTTCGATGGCAATTGTTGGGTAGAACGGGAGCGAGAGTCGATGTCGTCTTTGGTATTCGTTGACCCGAAACAGCTGATCGGTGGACGATAAGGGCCGAGGGTAGTTTGTCTATTGAATAGCTTGTCCAGACCAGCGCAGAGGCAAGGAATATCAATTCAGAAAGAAGACGCAAATTCCCGCCATGGAAAAGAAGTCTTCAGACGTGATTTAGCCGTGACAAGAGTCGAGGCAGCGGATTCTGCGTCGAGATTATGTTCTGCGGGCGTTCCGTTGACGACTCGAGGCTCTCGGTCTGTCGTTCCGGCTCCAGTCGCAATTGAACCTCGGCGCGCTCGCGCTCCAGTTTAGCTCGGAGGACGCTTAAGCGCTATAAAGTGCTTCGGCCAGGGGGTCTCGGCTGCTGGGAAAGGGCTGTGGCACGGCCTGAGCTGGGCTCTTTCTCGCGTCATCGAGCCGGGTACGGAATACCTGCGGCAGCACGTGAAAGTCGCCTGGCCGCTTAGTCACGGGTACATGAATGATGGACGTGAACCGCTCAACGGCACCCGTTCATGTTCTAGCGTCTGTTCCAGTTTACCCCGGATTGGGTGCCCAACAGCTGGAGATTTCTCTTGATTGGAGGCATCCGCCTTTGCTATCATCCCTGATCTTGGTCCGGTACAATTATCTATTCTATCCTCCACGATCAGCTATGTACTGTAGGCCTTGGAAAGTCTAGTCACCGAATAGCCTCCCCACGAGAGTGCAGATATACAGCAGATCACACGTATCATGCTCCAGCGAATGATGCAACAAGTGGTTACAAGACGGCAACCATGGCAAGACATTTCGCTAATGGTCACTCGATGGAGCGTCTCATTTTCCCGTGCAGCAGGTTGTTTCAGAAGGAGTAATGGTATCGTTTGTATTCCTATTGGTATCCTTTACAACATTTGTACATAAGTTAGTATCTACCTGAACAGTAATCCCTAGTGTTAAATTCCACGGTTGTATGGTGTCCGACGAACCAAAGCCTCCTTACAACAGCCTATTCAGGACTGAATTATCGTCCCTCGCTTGCATATATTGCTTCTTCTTCTCCTCATATGCCTGTATCAGCCGCTTGTTCTGCAACGCCGCCTCGGCTGCTTTGTTGCCAGCGTCCTTCTTGCTCAGGGCTGTGCCGACTGCCAACAGTCTTCCGACCTCGCCGTAGCCGGTCAGATATGCTCCAACAGTAAACAGGGGTAGTCCTAGATTCTTGTCCCGTTTCTCGCCCGGTAGATCCTTATACTCGATTGTAACACCCTTGGTCACAATCTTCACGCTCAGCCGCTGCTTGGCACTCGAGTCTATTGCCCCTCCAGGCGTTGGTTGAGTTTCTGATCGCGACCTGGCCACCTCTGCCTTGTAAATGTCTTCCTTGAGTGTCCTACCCCAGAGGGATTTCAGCCATCCCACCACGGTAATGAGTCCTTGCTCGGGATCCGAAAGGATAACGGCTGCGACATAGGCTTCGAACATGTCGGCTTGTGTCTTGAGTAAATCTTTATCCTTTGATCGTCCTCGTCCCAGTGTCATGTGATCACGGAATGATCCCGGAAGCTTGGCCCATCTAGACATGTCGTAGTGCCGAAAGAACTCGGCGAGGGTGATATTACGAACACATCTCTCGCGGAGTTGCGCGCAAGTTCCGGATCGCAGCTGCGTGAACGTTTGGTGGATGAGAGCGCTCGCGATCAGCTCAATATATGCGTCGCCTAGCCATTCTAGACGCTCATAATTATACTTGAGCCCAAGGCCCGGGTGCGTGAATACCTCCTCAGCCAGTTTGGGGTCAAGGATTGGAGGCAGAGGAGGCCACTCTTGCCGTATCTCTGATGCAGTCCATGGCGTGACTTTGATATTTGATAGCAACAGGATGTCAGGAGAGCCCTGAGTGACTTCCGCAACCTTTTATATTCCATGTTAGCATCTCATCTGGTTGAGTTTGGTAAACAAAGGCGATGGGAAACTCAAGCGCATACCGTTGGCGTCGCATCAGCAACCATGGGCTGCGCTATCTCAGCACCAGGCTCCTCGAGAGATGCGATGGCCTCAAATGAGGGAAGCAGCTGCTTGGATAACTTGGACAGCCGTGACTTGACGTTTCCAACTTGGAGTTCTGCTGGGTTCTTGCTTTGTGAAAGCTGCTGCTTGAGGATTTGAAGACATTCCACCAGCTCGTCTGCCTGTTCAGCAAGTGATGTGAAGGCTTGACTTGTTGCTTCGCTGCTGCTGACGGTATCGCCGGTCTTTCTGAGATCCCCGATCTGCTGCCGCTTCGCACCA
>LFMI01000133.1:0-15900 GCA_001050175.1 Trichoderma parareesei | reverse complement strand
AAAAAAAAAAAAAGATCAGCAGCAAATCGAGGGTACGTACCTACCAGGGGCATCGCGGGGCAGCCCTGCTCGGAACAAACCTCCTTCCGGATAGCTGCCAATCAAGTCAATCACAGCAACTCGAAGCTGCTTCAGGGACGCAAACCATCATCCCCATCTCTTCACAGACGGCCATGGACTCTCCCATCGTGGCGCATCTCTTCCGCCAGCTGTTCCGCCACCGGCCTCGCGGATGCCAGGGCCTGCGCAATGGCCTCGCCCGCAGCAGCCACCGCCAGCCGACCCGCGGCCTCGCGACGAGACCCTCCATCGACCGCGGCATGAAGACCAACGAGAGCCGCTGGCAGCAGAGGACGCACATCTTGCCCGAGGACCGGAGGGAGGAGTTTGCCGAGTATCCGTACATCTCGCTGCAGGAGCTCAAGACGAGGACGGAGCGGCCGCGGAGGGTCAAGATGCTGCTTCGGGACTTTATAGATGGTATGTGTCCAACAACGAGCCTCCTCTCCTTTGAACGCATCAAGTCAGCCGGGGATCCTGACGGTTGGCAACGCATAATAGACAGTCTATACAACCCCTCATACGGCTACTTCTCCAAGGAAGCCGTCATCTTTAGCCCCGGCGAGCCCTTCGACTTCAATTCCATGCGCGACGAGCTCGAGTTCCAGGCCGAGCTCGGCAGGCGATACACCGAGTTCGAGGACCTGCTCGACGAGAGAGACGGCGAGAGTCCCACGAGGCAGCTGTGGCACACGCCGACGGAGCTCTTCCGGCCGCACTACGGCGAGGCCATTGCGCGGTACCTCGTCTCCAACTACCGGCTGACGACGTACCCCTACGACGACCTGCTCATCTTCGAGATGGGCGCCGGCAGAGGCACCCTCATGCTCAACATCCTCGACTACATCCGCGCCGCCGACCCGCAGGTCTACGCCCGCACAAAGTTCAACATTATAGAGATTTCGTCGTCGCTCGCCGCCCTGCAGAGCCAACACCTGCTCTCCACGGCCGAGTCCCGCGGCCACGCCGACAAGGTCGAGATTGTCAACCGCTCCATCTTCGACTGGGACCGCTACGTGCCCTCGCCGTGCTTCTTCCTCGCCATGGAGGTCTTTGACAACTTCTCCCACGACGGCATCCGCTACGACGTCCTCACCGAGGAGCCCCTGCAGGGCCACGTCCTCATCGACGGCGACGGCGACTTTTACGAGTTTTACGTCCACGAGCTCGATCCCCTCGCCGCGCGCTTCTTTCGCGTCCGCCACGCAGCTACTGGCGGCAACTACCCCAAGCCGTATCCCTCCAACCCGCTCCTGCGCTACCTGTCCACCAAGATGCCGTTTGCCGCCAACCTCTCCGAGGCCGAGTTCATCCCCACGAGGCTCATGCAGTTCTTTGACGTGCTGGAAAAGTACTTTCCCGCCCACCGCCTGCTCACCTCGGATTTCGATTCCCTGCCCCAGGCCATCAAGGGCCTCAACGCACCCGTGGTGCAGACGCGCTTCCAGCGGAAAATGGTCCCCGTCACCACTCCCCTCGTAAGTCTTATTGCCAAACCCCTTCCATAACCTTCTTCGAGCCCCCTTTCTTTTTAAGTTAAATCTCCACGCATTACCCATTGTATGAGCATCAATCCAACTAACAATATTTTTCTTTCTCTTTCTTTTCTTACGCGGAAATAGGTCCACCAAGGCTACTTTGACATCCTCTTCCCCACAGACTTCCACATCACAGAGGCCATCTACCGCGCCATCACGGGCAAACTGACCCGCGTCATGTCCCACGGCGACTTCATGCGCCGCTGGGCGTACGTCGAGGACACGGAGACGAGGAGCGGCGAGAATCCGCTGCTGTCGCATTATCGAAACGCCAGTGTCATGGTTACTGTATGAAGAAAAAAAAACATAGTATTCGTACGCCCTCAAGGCAGTGTACTATAGATGTATCCAAATTCTCGAATGGAATTATATGAAGCCACCATGGGTACTTTATTCAGGGCTTGAGAACAGTGAGCGTAATATTCGACAGACTATGTCATTCATAGTGTTCCAAAAGAATCTTCAAGTGGCTTGATCTCCTGTCTGAATCCTTCAATACCCGCCCATCTGCGCTATTCTAATTCCCTTTATCCCATCACCCATAGATCCAGTTTCCCAATTTTGAAAGACACGTCCAGTTCAGTTGTGGCAACAAACAATATATAGCTCCTTTAATAATATACAGAAACAAAAGGCACTTTCTTCTCCTTCTTCTCCTTCTTCTTTACAGCTTCAGCTTCTCTTCCAGCCATTTCCTGGCAGTCTCCACCGCGTCGTCAATCTTCTCCGGCTGCGTTCCCTGGCCCTGGCGGGACGGCTCCTTGCCGCCCGAGCGGCCGCCAATGACTTCCGACACGGACGCGGCCCATTGCTCGGCAGTGACGCCTTGTGAAGACAGATGCTGAAAGACACAAGAACTGTTAGCCGACATGTCGATCAAGGAAAAAAGAAAGGGGGTGGAGGGGGGGCTTAAGATGATAATGGGAATAACTCACTGTTCCGACATAGACGCCGTGGGCAACGGCGCCCTCCTCCGCGCCGCCGACAAACACGTACACCGACTTCTCCTTGTCCTTGGACTGGTAGTACTTGATGACCTCGCCCACCGCCTTGGCGTTGGCGCTGATGGGCAGTCGGCCGACAAAGTACTTGCTGTCCTTGTTCGTCTCAAAGTGCTTGGCCACGACGTCGGCGGCCGTCTTGGACTCGGCCTTTTGCTTCTTCTTCTGCTCGGCCACGACCGCGTTGGCAATCTTCTGGAAGCGCTGATTGAACTCGTCCTTGGTCAGCGTGGAGATGACCAGCTGGCTGAGCTCCTGCGAGACCGCCTTGACCTGGGCCTCCTTCTCGGGGCCAAAGGGGAGGCTCTCGAGCTCGTCCAGCTTCTGCTCAAACAGCTTGGCCTCGCGCTGGACCTGATGGGCCGCCTCGCCCGTGTAGGCAATGATGCGACGGATACCCTTGGCGATTCCGCTCTCCTCGACAATGACGAGGTCCTTGATCAGGCCGGTCTGCTCGACGTGGGTGCCGCCACAGAACTCGACGCTGTATTTTCGCCACTCAGGCTTCTTGGGGTCGGCCAGCAGGGTGTCGACATCCATGCCGATGGAAACGACGCGCACTGGGTTGGGGTAAGTCTCGCCAAAGACGGCACGAAGGCCCTCAATCTGCAGAGCACGATCCAGCTCCACGTCCTTGGAGTAGATCTTGGCGTTGGCGCGAATGTCCTGGTTGGAGAGCTCCTCAATCTTCTTCAGCTCATCCAGCTTGACCTGCGTCTTGTGTGAAAAGTCGAAACGCAGCTTCTCGTTGTCGACCAGCGAGCCCTTCTGGTGGACATCGTCACCCAGCACCTCCCGCAGGGAGTGGTTCAAAATGTGTGTGCCGGTGTGGTTGTTGCGGATGGGGGAGCGGCGAAGCTCGTCGTACTCGCAGATAACCTCGTCGCCGGAAGAGAGCTCTCCGTACTCAATGTAGCCGCTGTGGAGGATGTAGCCACCGTAGTCCTGGACGTCCATGACCTTGAACTCGACAACATCATCGATGACGATGCGGCCAGTGTCGGCGACCTGGCCACCGGACTCGGCGTAGAAGTTGGTTTGGTCGAGCAGGACACCAATGGCAGTGTTGGCAGGGATGCCCTTGGTTGACTTGAGGAAGGACTTGCCGTCAAAAATGTACTGAACCTTGCCCTTGCTGTCGCCCTTGAGGTACTTGGCGTCATCGTTCGTCCTGGGAACCTTGAGGTCGGTGTCGAGCTCCGCAATCTTGTGGACGTCGAGCTTGGCAAAGGTCTGGACGGAATCCTTGACCGCCTTGCTGGCCTCTCGAGCCTTTTCACGGGCCACAGCGACCTCGGCCTCGTCAATCTCCAGGCCTCGCTCCTCGGCCATCAGCTTGGTCAGGTCGACGGGGAAGCCAAACGTATCGTAGAGTCTCCACACGACGTCTCCGTCCAGCTTCTTGACGTTGTCCTTGGCAGCCTTTGCCGCATATCTCTCGAACTGGGCCTCACCGCGGTCCAGGGTGCGGGAGAAGGCCTCCTCTTCCTCGTCGAGGATCTCCTTGATGTCCGCCTGCTTCTTGGCAAGATCGGGGAACTGCTCACCCATCTGCGCAACAAGGGCAGGCAAAATCTTGGAGAAGAAGGAGCCGATCTCGGCGTTCAGATACTTGCGGGCGTATCGGACACCACGTCGGAGAATTCGTCGAATGACATAGCCGCGGCCGTCGTTGTTAGGCACAGCGCCATCCGTAATGGCGAATGACATGGTCCGGATGTGGTCGGCGACAACTCGGTAGGCGGTATCAATGCCATCGGCGTCATCGGCGCCGTACTTGTCGGTATAGGGTCGGGCGCCAGTAACCTCCTCAATCTGCTTGAACAGAGGCGTGAAGCAGTCGGTGGCATAGTTGGAAGCGGTGTCCTGCAGCGCAGAGACCAGACGCTCAAAGCCCATACCGGTATCGATGTGCTTGGCGGGCAGGGGCTTGAGGCTTCCATCCTTCTGTCGGTCGAACTGCATGAAGACGAGGTTCCAGATCTCGACAACCATGGGGTCGTCCATGTTGACGAGGCTGGCGGCATTGCGTCCTCCAATCTTGTCGTAGTGGACCTCGCTGCAAGGGCCGCAGGGACCCTGATCACCCATCTCCCAGAAGTTGTCCTTCATGTTTCCGGGCAGAATCTGGTCTTCGGGCACGCCCACCGACTTCCACAGCTCCTTGGCTTCCAGGTCGGGCTCGAGGTTGAGGGCCGGGTTGCCCTCGAAGTACGTGACGTAGAGGCGAGCAGGGTCGAGGCCGTAGACCTTGGTCAGCAGCTCCCAGGCCATCTCGATGGCATCCTTCTTGAAGTAGTCGCCAAAGGACCAGTTGCCCAGCATCTCGAAGAAGGTGTGGTGGTAGCTGTCCTTGCCGACATCGTCGAGATCGTTGTGTTTGCCACCGGCGCGGATGACCTTTTGGGTGTCGACGGCGCGCTTGAGGTTGGACATGGGATCGGACTTGTTGACGGTGCCGAGGAAGATGGGCTTGAACTGGTTCATGCCGGCGTTGGTGAAGAGCAGGGTCGGGTCATTGTGAGGGACGACGGAGCCGGAGGGCACTTGGGAGAAGAGTCAGTCAGCGCTTGAGTTCCGAGTGAAGATGTTTGCTGATGGTTCGCCATGGTGGGATAGTTGATGAAAACGAAGTCGAGAGGCGATGATTGTAAGAAATGAAAGAGGAAGATAGAGACAAGCCGTATCACTAGACAGCGTCTCGTCTGCTGTTGTTGCGGCGCTGCTAAAGAACCTTGGCGATGTTCAGACACTTCCTCTCGCAGCAACCCCGCCACTTGGAGGGGCGAACCTGGCGATACCTGCAGCCATATATATATTTTTTTTCTTTGTCCGGTCGGCAACTCACCCAGCGTGTGACCCCTCTGCTCGAAAAAGTCGAAAAAGGTCTTGCGCACCTGCGCCTCGGGCCAGTTGCCCGCCATTCTTGCGAGAGTGTGAGCGTGCAAGCAGACGCGCGTCGAGGTGCAGAAGCTGCTGCGAAGGGCACGAGGCTGAAGACGACGACGACGACGACGAGGGTGCAGATGCTGCTGGTGCTGGTGCTGATGCTGGCGCTGATGCTGGTGCAGATGCGATGCTTCGGAGAGCAATCGGCGGGGTTGTGGCGGGTGGGTTTCGGTTTTGTAGAAACTTCTACAAGAGTGACTCAGGCCTGATAAAAGGGCGGTGCCGCTGGAGCACTGTGGCCGCGTCCTTGCCAGCGACTGCATCAATCAATCAATCAATCAATCAGCACTGACACCGAGCGCTTGCAATCAGTTGCATGCCTTTCGCCGAGGGACCGTGCCAATTTGATACCTAGGCAAAGAATAGAAACGAGTTGGTATTGACTCGTTCTTCTCTTGTTGGCTATTCCTCGTTTGCCCGCTTCAATCTCGGCTACTAGTCGGCGACAGCTTGCAGCAGGGCGGAACCGAATCGCTGTGTCTGCGACAAGTGGAAAATAGGCGGATGAGAAGACAGAGACAGAGGCTGAAGAAGACGCACAGCACAGCAGCGGACGAGGCGGACAAGACGGAAGAGAGACAATTACTAGCCACCAAACTGCACACATCCCCTCTGCTACCATCTTTAGACATGCTGGGAACATCGTCCGCGCCAGCCATCTTTTCAATGGACGCCCGCGATCCGGCGAGGCTCCGGCGCAAGAGGAAGGCCGACTCGCACGACTTTAGCGATCGCGAGCGGCTGTCCAAGCGCCTCAGCCGGCTCAACATAGGTGAGCATTGCCTTGATTCTTTCTTCACCCTTCAAACAAATCCATCTTTTTCTTTTCCTTCTCGTCTCTTCCATCGTATTGCGTTTCAACCGTCAGCCTCGGCTCTTCGCTAACACGGCATCTCGCCACACAGAACCATCCGGCCCCAGGCTCTACGTCCCCGTCGAAGCGCCCGCCAATGCAGCAGCAGCAACCTCCTCATCGCCCTCCTCCTCCTCCTCCTCCTCCTCAAAGCTGGCCGACGAGACGATGCAGCTCGACGACTCCAAGCACAAAGTCTACATCTACGACCTCGACGCCGAGCTCTCCTCCGACAGCGATAACGACGAGGGCAAACTCATCTTCCTCCCGGACATTGAGAAGCACCTCCGGGAAAGCCGCATCCCGCGCGGCGTCCTGGCCAACGACGAGGGCGAGCTGGCCGGCATGCAGCTGGTGCTCTACAGCGATCCGAAATCCCTCTCCGTGCCCGAGGAGCGGGACGGCGTGCGAAGGGCCATCATCGAGGCCCGTCAACGAGCGCGAGAAGCACAGGCACAGAAGAACGGCGGGACCTATACCAACGGCACGGCATCTCCGGCGGCATCACAAGCGGTGTCTCAGACGGCGCCTCATACATATCCTCCGATGAACCCGCCTGCTTTCTCTCAACCAATCCCCGAACCGATACCACACATTGACCCAGCGCCACCTCAACCCTTTCCCGTCGACGATGCTGACGCTATGGAGGTTGATTAACAGCGTCGTGCAGGACCGCCCATGACTGATGTGCAACGAGTGATTATATACGTACACGCTATACCCAGGGTTCCGGTTTTTAAGGAGTTATGACTTTGCCTTTTTTTTTTTCCTTTGCCTTTTATCATTATTCGTCTTCGGTGGGCCATTACTGCCACTTTATGAGGGCATCTTTTTCGATGCTCAAGCATCGAGATTTGTATATTGACTGAGACTTTAGGATACCATGTTATCCTTGATAAATATATTATATGCCATCTCGAGGCACTCATGCTTTTGTCGTCCACTTCTGGTATTATCCCCATCCACCAGCCATCAAACCAATCATCAAATCCTCCGGCCTTACAAACTTGTGCTGTCCAATATCAATTCAGTTACCTCGTCACTACAGGAGGAGGGGGTCCCAGAGGAGGCTCATACGCCGGCAAAGCCTCTTCACCATCCCGCCTAATCGGTTCTTGCACGGAACCAGACTTTGTGCCTCCGTCCGCATGACCTCCATTGATGTGATGCGGATACGAGGAAAACGCAGTAGCATCGTTCGCGGCAGCGTACGCACTTCGTCGAGCCTCTTCCTGTGCCGCTAATGCCTCCTCTTGTCTTCGCTCATGCTTCTGTATAGCCGATTTAAACAAGTACTACCAAACCAACACACATTAGTATTCTCACCAGAAGAACTCAATCCCATCGGTAGCGAGAGGTAGAATTACTTACCCTTTCATATGGCCGTAGCGGCAACCCGCCGTGAAGTCTCGCCTTGAAACCAATGTAGATGCCCAAGGAGGTGACGATGATTGATGCAATGACACTCGCAATGATGTAGTACTTTGTGTTGTGATAGTGCTATGGCGTCCTTGTTAGTGACAAGTGCAAATTTTCATATTTCCCGTAAATGTTAGATATCGAAAGGTCTTACGCCTGATGAATAGAATATGATCATCCTGGTGTGAAGAAGTGAGCCGAGAGGCACATGCTCTACTGCCGCCTTTGGCGGCATGGTGCTTATGCTGGGCATCTTGATTAGAAACTCGTCACTGCTGCAGAAATAGGGCCAGCAGGAATCAAGAGACCTATAATACTTGCAACCATATGAAGAAAACTTCAAATCTCAAGGACATTGAGGGAGATTGGCGGGGATATATACTACCATACTAGGTATGCAGTGCATGTTTGCCTAGTTCAACGTCGTGGACCATCCTCGACCAACAAGCGGCCCTTGCTCTTCTCATGGAGAGAAAAATATTCTTTACAAGCATGATCTCACCAAGGGAGTCATCCGGCGAACACTCAGCCCAGTGTCAAGTCTGTGCTCATTAGTTCACGGTCCTCGAAAGGCTTTCTCCCCTGGACACGTTGAATCGTGGACAGGGGGGACAAACCTCCTCAGGCACCTCTTGATACATCGCGACTCACTTCACGCTCTCTCGATTTCCAGGCAGATATATACATACACTTTAAAGCAGAGGGCACCGCCGCTATACATGACATACTTTTTACATCCGTAAACGCCACCCATTTTTATGTGCACGCAGACATCTGCCTATAAACCCATCCCTCCCCCTGCCCACGCGGGAAACGCGTCTTCGGGGTTGACAGCGTTGCCCTGCGGCTGCCTCTGGTTTTGACGCGCCCCCTCTTCGTTCTGGGCGTGCTGTTGCTGCTGCATCCTCTGCCTCCACCACAGGAGCAGCACCAGGGCCGCCGTGATCCCTATAATAAGAGCGCTCTCGACCACTCCATCCAAGGCATCCTCGCCCTCGTTTCCAATGGTCTCATCGTAGTAATCATCATAGTACTCATCCTCGTACATCATTCCATCGTCTTCCAGGAAATTGGCTATCCACTCTGAGAGGGACCAGTCCTTCTTCTTCTCTGTTCGAAGCTTGTCAGCACGTTCCCTCGGCGTCTACGTCTTGGTTTATAAACTTACTCGGCTCGTCTTGGATAGAGTGAACTGATCCATTTGTCAGTGTGTTCCAAGCGCTTCGCACGCGAAGTTTGAGCAGTCCTAGGGTGACGGGCAAGTACGCTTCATCGTTGACGGCTAAGGCATGATCGTAGTATCTCTTGGCGAGGTGGAAGTCCTGTGTCAGTCCGATGCCGTTTTCATGCATCCAGCCCAGGTTGAAGAGTGCTTGGGCGCTTTGCGAATAGTCGGAAGCGCCAGTGTAGCACTGGACCGCCTTGCTAACATCTCGTTCTGCGCCGACACCGTAGAAGTAGTAATCGCCCATCTTCACAAGCGCGTCAACGTTTGCCTGCCTCGATGATCGCGTCCAGTGAATCAGGGCCAGTGTAGGATTATCGAGAAGCCCAGATCTATCCCTTCGTTTTCGCATCATCTCATAGAAGGGTAGTTTGGATCGGAGTGTGTCAAGGAGATACGCGACATTGGTCTGCGCCTTCTCGTATCCTTGCTCGGCCGCCAAGAGGTAATGGAGGAACGCCAGGTCGTGATCCCCAGCCTCGTATGCGTCGTTTGCGTCTGCCCAAGACGAGACAAGGGGCTCTGCCTTTTCGGCCACGCTCTTGTAGTAGCTCAGCGCCATGCTACAGAGCTTCTCGCGACCCAAGCCATGGAAAACCAGCTCCGCGAGATAGTAGTTCGCCTCAATATTGCCATATCGGGCCGCCAGCTCAAAGTAGTTGTTAGCTATGCGAACATCCTCGGTCCCGCCTTGGTCGAGGTACAGCTGTCCCATCTGGACTTGCGCCGGGGCATAGTCGTGGTCGGCCGATACCCTAAAGAGCTCCACGGCTTTGACGACATTCTCCTTGACGCCGTAGCCGTGCAGATACATGAGGCCCAGACCATATCGTGACAGTGCGTCAGCCTGCGAATCACCACGCTCAAACCATAGTTTTGCCCTTTCAAAGTTCTGAGGCACGCCGTCTCCCCTGAGGTACATGCGGCCGAGGTAGCCGGCCGCCTTACCGGCCAGCTTCTCAATGCCTGGTTTAGCATTGTCCACGATGCGTCCATTCTTCCAGTACCTGGATGCCACCAGTAGAAAATACTTCCTGGCGAGCTCGTAGTCGTGGTCCAGTCCTCGCTGGCCCTCGTAATAGATGCGACCCAGGTTGAATGACGCTTTGGAATCGCCCTTTTGAGACATCAAATCCAGATACTCAATGACATCGCCGATAGCGGCATTGGCATCCGAGTTGGGGCTAGGCTTGAATGCATTCATGCCGGCGCTTGAAGCACTTGCACCTTCTCCATACAATCCCCCGTCATCGTCTGCAATGCGCCATGACTGAGATACCCACGACATGCCTCCTGGAGGACCCGAGCGGTACCACTCGATGGCCTTGTCCGCCACGCGCTTGTAGTACTTGACAGCACTCTCGCAACTCTTGGTTGTTCCGATGCCTGCAAGATGGCGGAAGCCGGTGGCCATTTCGGCTCTGGTGTCTCCTCGAACGGCAGCAAAGGTGTAGTAGAGGAGCGCTTTGCCTTGGTCCCGGGGCACGACATCGCCAATGCCTGTCGAGTAGTACACGCCAAGCATGTACTGCGCCGTGGTGTTTCCATGGCTCGATGCTAGTTGTCGGTAGTACTTGAAGGCAGCACCGAGGTCTCTGGGGTGGCTGTAGTTGCCGAAGAAGTTGAAGTCGGCGAGGATGTAAAGCGCATCAGAGTTGTTCTGCTGCGCAGCCTGCTCGAGGTATTCTACCGCGTTCACCAGCGGACCGCTGAGCGTCGTCGTCTTCGACTGCGATGGCGCAGTGACGGGCCCGGTTGGGATGGTCCTGAGAAGCAGGCGCAGAGCCGAGCTGAATATTCCGGGCGCCTCTCGACCTCTTCGGTGCTGTTGGGGGATTTTTCGAAGCTCATCGAGTGCTGCGTCGACTAGTTCGTGTCCTTTGAACATGTCAGCGTCCTCCATCGCAGCTCGTGTAAATATAGACTCGCGTCAGATTGCATACCAGGCTGGGGATGGGCAGGTTTCTGCTGTCCTGCAGGGACATCCAGAAAGGATTCGACCGCATTTCTATCGCCCGCGGTTCGCGCCGAGGCGTCGTTCTGGCCGCCGAGAGGTTGTTGATCGTGCGAGCTGATGACGGCTGTGGCCTGCGCAAGCACTGAGGCAGGCCCGCGTGAGCACTCATATCTAAGCAATGCAAGGCATTCACAGCGTGTATTGAAACTTACGGAGGAGCCAGGCTGTCCAGCCTCTCATTGTGGGCAGTTGCTATGTGCCTATGGTTCGAACGGCAGCCCGCGGCATGGCTATCGTGTGCAGATGAGGAAGCAGAGCTGGTGAGTCGCAAGATGCTGCATCAGATGCAGGTCGCTATCGTACAAGCTGTCCACTACTCGGGCTGTGATAGGTAAGCTACCTACCTTACCTATGCGGCCATTCCGCTCCATTCCGCGCCATGGCGTGTGATGACTAAGCGTCCCCACGTTTGCCAGGAACTGCGGCGTCATCGCAGTGACTCGGCACGTGTCTCAACAGCAGCATATCATCCAACAGCGGGAAAGGGCATTGGAAGGCCAAGTTCTTGTAGCACAGTATCAAGGTCACGAGCAGAATTCAATGCAAAGTTACTGAGGTATGCTGAGCCTGACTTCTGTTGAGGAGGGACCAAACAGCAAGAATGTTAGATTCCTCCTAGCTCAGCCACTCACTTGCATGATCCCACAGCTGCACAGAATGTCGAGCTGCGGAAGCGGCTTCAGATGCCCGTGATGTGGGCCCCCCGATTCGGCCAGGCCAGGGTCGGTCCCCCAAGGTTTCAAGCGCTGGCTCGGATCCAGTGGCGGTGCCCAGGCGGATTGGTGCTGACCCGGGCGCTGAAGGTTGGCGAGCCGGACGAGTTACAGCGCTCAGAGGCACTGCTGGCGAGGCGCCCTGCGCACCACGGCAGAGCCCCCCCAGCGCTAACGCCGCCACTTTGCAGCCGTCACGCGTGCAAATCCAGGGCTGCAGCGCGTTAATGGATGCCCTAGCCCGCGTCGGCAGACGCGCTTCCTGGGTGCTGCTTTTCTCTGCTTGCGGGCTGTGCTCAAAATCCCGTCAGAGCCTCTGCTACCAAGTACGCATCAATCCGATTCCTCAACCTCCTGGATCTCAACTTCTGTCACTCCGCGTCTCACAAAAGCCTCGCTTCCATCTTACTGTTTGGTTTCTAAGATACTAATCATCTCATTCCGTCGCCGTGCCTAGAATCATCACTTCGTGGGCTATTCCTGCGTCTTCCCATTGTCGACGGCTAAGCCGCGCAACTCCACCTGCACTTCTCTATAGCCTTCGATTCCGCACAATGTCGAACCTCAAGAGGAAGGCAGCCACAATAGGCAACGAGGCAGAGGCGAAGAAGCCAAAGGCGAACGGCAGCATCGCGTCCTTCTTCGGGGCTGTCCCAAAACCTGCTGGTGCTAGTCCTGCGTCTGCTCCCTCCCCGGCGACCAAGTTTGACAAGGCCAAATGGGTTGAGAGCCTGACTGCCGAGCAGAAGGAGCTCCTTCAGCTCGAGATTGAGACGCTTCACGACAGTTGGCTTGCATTGCTGAAGGATGACGTGACCTCCAAGGAGTTCTTGGAGTTGAAGAAGTTCCTCAACCGTGAGACGGCCGCCGGCAGGAAATGGTTCCCACCAAAGGAAGACGTGTACTCCTGGTAAGCCCTCCCCAGCCTTTTCGACATCTTCTGCGCAAATCATGTATCCTAACAGTTCCAGGTCTCGTCACACGCCATTCAACGAAGTCAAAGTCGTCATCCTCGGCCAAGATCCTTACCACAACGTAAACCAAGCCCACGGCATGGCCTTTTCCGTCCGACCGCCCACGCCAGCGCCGCCATCGCTCAGAAATATGTACATCGCCTTGAAGAAGGACTATCCCAGCTTCATCGAGCCAGCGAACCGGGGCGGCTTGCTGATACCGTGGGCCGACCGAGGCGTACTGATGCTCAATACATGTCTTACCGTTCGTGCGCACGAAGCCAACTCACATGCCAACCGTGGCTGGGAGCGCTTCACACAAAAGGTCATTGACCTTGTCGCCCAGAAGCGGACACGAGGCGTTGTCTTTATGGCGTGGGGAACACCAGCCAGCAAGCGAGTACAAAAGATCGACAAGCAGCGCCATCTCGTGCTCCTCAGCGTCCACCCCAGCCCGCTCAGCGCGTCACGGGGATTCTTCGATTGCGGTCACTTTAGGTTGGCAAACGAATGGCTCATCTCTCGATATGGCGACGATGGCGAAATTGACTGGGCATTGAGGCCTGGAAATACGACCAAGAAGACGATCAAAGAAGCTCTCAAAGAAGTCGTCAATGAAGACAAAGCCGTCATCACGAATGGGGGTGCAAAAGAGACCAAAGGGTCCGATAAGAAAGAAGAAGAGGGATCTAAAGCGGTTTCAACAGAGACGGCCAAGGGAGAAGCGACCGCTAATGGCGATATCAAGACGAAGAGGCCAGAGTCGAACAGCGACGAGGACGATGTCGATTCCGATGAGGAGGCTGCCTTGGAAGAGGCGCTCAAACTTGCAGAAGAAAAGATCAAGAACTAGACAGCCTAGCTTGCCCGCAGCGACAGGGCGTTTTTTTTTTGTCAATTAGGCGGCGATGATGGAACACTGACGACGATTTCTGTGTATTTATGAAGTATAAACTAACGGCAACTTGGGTTACGCAGTCACGATGAGTGTCTGCGGCGCGGGATTCGGGATTCAGATTGATATATCAGGTGCTTGTATATGGACAGGGAAACAGATATGATTTGGCCAAGAAATCTTGCAACTATTACAACATGTCAGGGTGCCATTTGATTTCGCCTACGGAGCACGGGTCCCTCGGCACAGCCCGCAGAGCGCAGCGCCATATGTCGTCCGGTTATGAAGCCGAGCTTCGGCGATGAGATGTCAGAGATTGGCTGGAAAGTTCGAGGCCCGGTTATCTGATGTCAATTTCGCATTTGTATTGTGAGGGGCACGGCTAGCCAGATGCTCAAATTGGCTGCACGTATTGGGTCCTCCAGCAATTGAAGTCTTGATGGCTTCACACTACTTCACCCCGGGGGACAATGAATACCAACTGTATGTACCGCCGCTGTCTTGATCAATCGACAAGGACAGACCGTAACTCCTTGGCCCTGCCTACTAGGTCTGAAGCTCACAGGCAAATGAAGTCGGAGGCCAAACTTGGCGCAAAGTGGCCAGCTGAATTTCCGTCCCGCCCCGTACCTATATTGAGTGAGGCTGGGCTTGTAGACTTGATGAGTGTCCGAAACTGACACGGAACGCCCTCGGCCGCGGCAGCCCTGTCTATATTACTCTCGCTTCGTAATAGTAGCAGTCGGGCATATCATAGGGGCTCTTCTCCAGGACAACAGCATCTGGGTCTGGGAGCCGTATTCTTGCAGACGCGACCCTCAAGATGAACCACACATGAGGACGGACCAATGACCCAGATCGTACAAAGTACAACCTGGGTAATATACTACATTAGTACACACGAAATCTGCAAAGGACGTCAATCAACATCAAACAGCGTCCTCTGATGGGACGGACAACTCGCAAGCACTGCTCTTCGTAGCAAATAAGAGACGGGCTGCTGACAACCCAAATGGCAGAGCTGGGGATTTGTTTCATAGAATCCTGGCCAAGCAATCAATCATTATCGCCAGTGGCCCGAGCTCGTCCAAACCCTGGTCCCGTATGATTTCATGTCTCCTCGAAAACGCAAGGAGCTGAGTCTTGCTGCTCCAGAGCCATGCCATGCCATGCACCAGGCTCTTTTGTACTCCGCATGGAGAAAAGCTCCCGCCCGAATGTGTCCCCCTTTAACATAGTACTAGATGCGAGTACGGAGCACATTTGTTGCAGATCAGATACCCGACTGCGGCGACGGAGTCGTACATGTGGTGCGATTGGGGGCGGAGGCCGCACGGGACTGTGCAACGCAGCAAGGCCGCTGTTGGACAGAGTTGGCGTGCATGTGGCGTGCTGGCATACCTGATAGCAGTGGATGTGCATCCAGCGAACCTTGAAGAAGGATTGGTTGATGGTGACCTTGGCTTGCTTGGACTCCCGTCTGCATGTGCCCAAAGCCCGCCAGGCCAGCCTCACGATGGATGACACGGTAGGTAGGTACCTTACGGAGTACCTGACTTACTTGGTCAAATGCTTGGTACTACTCCGTAGTGCCAACTAAGACACCCATGTCGGCACGAGTGACGAGCTTCCAAGTTTCCAAGGCTTCGCTGGCTGTGACCATGGAGGTTCCAGCTTCGACGCCCAATGGGCTGGCGCAATTTAAATTTCAGGGATAGCCCAGGTAGCCCATGTTTGGCGTTTGAAGGCAGAAGGGCATCTGTACCTGTACCTGTACCGCCTGGCTGGTGGCAGCGCTGGCCCGTCGCTCGCTCAGGTACCAGGTGAGACATGGCGACCGTCCCGCAGTCCGCGCCAGATGGATGCCCATTCAGCCGCTACTAACCCACCCCCACCTGCTGTCTCGCCAAAAGGCTGTAGCCACTGCCGCCGCCAGGAACAGGTACCGGTACCTTGTTCTGTCTTACTCTCTCTCCACGGCACAGGCTCCACCGGCGTTCGTCCCCAGTTCCCAGCAAATGGGGGGCATCAGTTTCCAAGGTAGAGCTTGTCGAGCTGGCGGGCGATACGTGTACAAACCACACACACGTGTGCATGTCGACAGACAGACGTGCTGGATGCATTCGAGGCGCCACGGCCAATCATCCCGCACACACAAGGCGGGAGCGTGCAAACGGCATGCCAGTGCGACAACAGGCCGGAGCCCAATTGGGCGCTGTGGCCTCCAGGCACAGGCCTCTTCCCGTGGCCTCGTGCTGAAGGGGGGGGGGGGGGGCC
>LFMI01000132.1:0-13166 GCA_001050175.1 Trichoderma parareesei | reverse complement strand
TATGGGGTTTTTTTTTTTTTTTTTTTTTTTTTTTTTTTTTTTTTTTTTTTTTAGTTTTTCAGATATTACAAGTTTAAGTTATATATATTTTTTCTTTTATAGCTTTTGTTTAATATATTTGTCTATGAGAGTTGGCGAGGAGCCCTGTTTACATGAGAGTTGCGGGAGGGGTATACAGTATCCGCAAGAATAAAATCAGGAGATGCTTCTTGTTCAGCGGGAGAGAGAGGGGTGGCTATAGTATAGGCTAGCTTTACCTTGAATACATATATACATGCGTTAAGGTATATGTTGATGTTGTCTCGTTTGTCTTGCCTTGGTGTGAACAGCTATACGTGGTAGGTATTTAGAGGCTGATGATGGATGGAGCTGTAGTAGTAGCGTACCTTAAGTTGGTATGGATTGATTGATTTTCTTTCTTTCTTTCTGTCTTTCTTTCTTTTGTTGAGAGTAAAGACAACCCCCCTCTTACTGATTTGGTGCTATGATTCGTGATTGTCCCAGGGAGACATGGTTGGGCCGGCTCAATTGGCACTTGTTCGCAATCGCTGTTACAGCTTGGGCACCTCTTCCGTGTCTTGTCACGTTGAAACGAGAGCAGAAACTAGCGAATCATGTACAAGACTTATCTAGATGCTAAGGCAGACGAGCCCTGTCTGACGTGAAGAATCATCTCGCACCCTTACGATGCCAAGCATATCCCCGGTTCTGATTCACGGCGGCATGATGAAGTGAGACCTTGCTGCGTGGGCGATGGTCGTCTTCCTCCCGCTCGTACTCATCATACTCGTCTTCTCCACGACCGTCTACTGTCTCTGGCTCACATTCATCCTCGTATTCATCCTCATCATCCTCGCCGTCGTCAATCCCTGGCATGGCTTGTTGTTGAGCCATCGGCCGACGAACGCTTGTCGTTGCCGCTCCTCGACTGCTTTTCATGCCCCTGGGAATTCTGTTCTGGCCCTGGAAATGGTCCGTTTCCGTACGAGCCCGTTCCGCCGGTCCATACTCTTTATACTCCTCCCCCAGACTCCGAAGGGATCTCTGCTGCTGCGGACCTGCACGGCCAGAGTACACCCGCTGCGACTTTCGCCCAATCTTCCCTCGCCGAGATTGCGCCCCTTGTTGCGGCCCAGCAGCAGCAGAAGGGTAGTATAAGTCAGGATGTTGCCGGTGATGGTCAGCTTCTTGGCCAGAGAAGCCAAAGTTCCCCGAGCGCGCCATGACATACGTCTCCTCATCGGTGAAGTCATCCCGCTCGCCCGCCATTCTCGCCATCGTGTCTGCATCCGCACGGCGTACTCGCTTCATGTAAGCGTCAAACTCGTCGGTCGTTTTGCCCACTGCTCGGAAGTGGTCTGCTGTGAGCACCGTAGGAATCTTGCTACCCGCTTCTTCACCATCACCGCCGTCGTTGGTGCTGTTGTCGAGTTGGTCCTCGGACATGGCGAGACACGTGGCAATGTGCACCGCGTTGCGTATCTGGCGTCCGTTCCAGGGGCCTCGTTCCCGGTTGTGCTTCGCGGCATATTCGTGCCATTCCTGGCGAATGTAGGAGCGGATTTCGTGATCCCTGATGATCATTCCGGGGCCTTCTGCTGTTCCCTCAAGTACGATGCCACCGTGAGCATCGTCACGGTTGCTCTTGCTGGTGGCACTGGGGTTGTGGCGTGGAAGACGCTTGAGGTAAGTGTCGAGAATGGCAATCGTGTCGTCGCAGTCAAGGTGTTTGTAGTTTAGACTGATATGAATTCGAGAACGGAATGCTTCGTCGATCGCGCCGACGCGGTTTGTTGTAAGGAAAAGGATGCCGCTGTAGTACTCTAGCACTCTCAGAAAGACTGCGCACCGTCACATTCCAATGGCCATCAGTTAGCACAAGACACAAGGATTCAGGAGTGGGAGAAACAGCCGGACGCCATACCCGAAACGAGCGCGTTTCGCTGGATATCCGTGAGGTTCCTCCTCGCCAGAAAGACATCCGCCTCGTCTAGCAGCAAGATACAGTCCCACAGATGCGCATACCGAAAGATGTCCTTGAGTGATTGCTCCACCTTCTCTGGCGTGAAGCCCAAATCCCCGCATGTGATGGGAAACAGGGGCTTGCTATTTTCCAGAGCAACCGCTTCCGCAGTGAGCGTCTTGCCTGTGCCCGGCGGGCCATGGAGCAGGATGACGAGGCCGTTGCCCTTGCCACGAACGAGATCAACGCCGCGGACAATGTTGCGATGGATGCGTTCGCGGTGGCGCTTCTGGAAATGCGCTGCCACGGCCGACTTGATGATGCGCTTGTGCTCGGGGGACATTTGAACGCTGTCGAGGTTCGTCTCGTCGACCTCGCGGTGGAGTTCGAATCTCATGACGTGGAGGATGGCGAATTTGCGCTCGCGGAGGACGTAGCCGGGGAGGCGCTTGGGGAGGATCGCGAGATGTTCGTCTTGAAAACACGCGCTGGAAATATCTTCGTCGCCTGCGAGGAATTTGTCTCGCTGCTCTACTTCTCGCCACATCTTGCAGCGTATCGAATCTGCTCTGAGGCAGTAATTTTCGATCCTGTTGCTGTTCTCTGTGCTTCCGGATTCCAACCAAACCCTGTCCTGTGGCAGTCCGAAGTCCTCCGTCGGATTGCCATAAAGGAATCCCATAGAAGTGCGTTTCTTAGGGGCGTCGAGTGAGGACCAGGACCCTCGTGCCGCATCCTTGGGATTGATAGGTCCGTCCCCGGTTTCGACAAGCGCAGACGGGAGTTGTCGTACCGCTTCCTTGAAATCAATAATGACCTCGCTCTCTATGTGTTCTGGCTCAGGAATATTACTCGCATCATATGAGCGCGGCAACATGCCGGTAACAAGAGCCCATCCAGAGTAATAGATATCACGTATTCCGACTTCGACGCACTTCCTAAAGTGCTCACCACCTCTGATCTGTTCCGTCAGCAAGCTGCTGTAATCAGGATGAAACTTGAGGGGATAACATGGCAGCTCGGTGATGTTCACGAGGCCATCAAATTTGGGGAACAGGATTTTCCTCCACACAGGCGTGTATTTCCCCTCCCGGTAGTCTAGGCAGTAGACAGACCAGATGATGTTACTGCCCTTTAGGGAACCGTCATGCAGGCTACGGACCAATTTGAAGACGGTTTGGACCCCTGAATTGGGGTTGTTGCGAATATTGGCTGGTGGTGGGAGGTATGCGAGTTCTCCTGCTCTGAAGAGGAGGGGGATGTCCACATATGAAATGGATCGTGGTGTTTTGTCGCCGACTTCGTCGAATTGCTTCCATAACGGCATGATGTAGGAGTCGACAAAGTTGATATAGAGCTGAAGTTCTTCCACAGCGCGCTTCTTGAGAGCTTGCTCGTCGGAGAGCTTCCTAGGCTCTTGTGCTGTAGTTGTGGAGGCCTCAGATCCAGGCTCTTCCAAGACTGACTGAAGCTCGATGAATTTCTTCTTAATCTCCTCTTGCCAGTAGAAACACCAAGTAAAAGGTCTCCTGAAGATGAACGCTCCCTCGTTCAAACCATACGGTCCCATCAAGTCGGGATCAAGCTCGGTCATCACCGCCACCACTCTCGCAGACCGTATCCTCACCGTGTCTATGCGTCCTGTAATTCCCAGCTTGTCCACCGGCAAGGCCTCCTGCGGGCTGGAGCTCTGGTGATTGAGGTCGTCTGGACGCAGCCCGCCGTCCAGGCTGTGGAAGGAACCGTACGGGTCTGGGTGGTCAAGAGAGTCTAGCATCCAATATTGCTGGTCTCGACGCTTCCTACTCAAGTGGTCTAAAGTGGCGAGTGAGCCGCGTCGGATAGCTAGATCCTCGATGTGTCTTTCAATGCGTCTTCGGCGGCCGATTTCCATCATGATGCCTTGGCTGATGGCATCACTTGAGCCAACGAGGACTTCGATTGTGAAGTCACCTGTGTCGTTGTTTACTCTGTTGCAGAAGCCTTTGTTGTCGTAGAAGCGGACGCCGATGGTTACCTGTCGCTTGTATACTTTGCGTCTTGGTTCAGAGGGTTGTTGAGAGATCATCGTGGATGGGCCCCTCCCGTAGGATGTCTGATTGAGCGTAGCCCGGGCCTCTATGAGGTCTTGAAATGCTTGTTCCTGGTCATTGGGATGAACTTTTCGAGTGTCATTGACAGTGCCAACCCCGGGTGTATGCTCAGGCTTGTCTGTCGGCGGTGCAGTTTCTGTGACTGATTGATCAGGACCAGCGGCCTGCATTACAGGAGACGGATGCATGTGAGTATTGTCTGACGGACGACGCAAGAACGTATGCAAAGAGAGGACAAGGTCATAACCGGGGTCCAGTAGGTTTATGCCTGTGTTCGATGTAAGGTATCTCAACAGAGCTCTTCTTAACCTTGGAGGTCTACGGCCCTATTTGTAGGTAGGTGAATGTCGGTCTGGATCAATATATGTCCAGGAAGCCTGGAGGAAAGAGGCATCTTGAGAGGCGGATTGGACAGCCTTGATTACCTACGTGCGTCACTTGACGCCCACGATTGGTTATACCCTTGGGCTTCTACCAGGTTGGATTAGAGGACGCGTTTCTTCCCCTTCAACCCCCGACTGACATTGGTCGCGTCGTGCAGTAGGCGGCGAGTGCGTGAGTAAGTCGCGTCCAACACGCTGCAACTCAGCCTCGGCGGGGGTTACATTGGCGAGCGCGTCCTTCTCGGCCTGATGGTACAGGGGGGACACACACCGTGAGGTATAACTGTAAGGCAACCTAGATACATGTAGGTAATGTACCTACCTGATGCTTTGTGGCAAGGGAACCTACCTGTCCGTCCACCGAAGTTCAGCATACCTACCTAGGTACCTTACCTACTACCTACCTAGGTACCTTACCTACTACCTACCTAGGTACCTACGAGTACTGAGCTTAACGGTAGGTACCACCGGCCTCCTCTTGATTATAGAAATGGAGGAACGCGAGACGGCTATCAAAGGACTAAACCCTCCCAAACTCTCACGGAAATCGCGCCATGAGATAAAGAGGTACTCGTCGAGCAGCACAGGAAATGCGCAAGGATTCTTTCTTGGGGGACGCAAAACGATCCCTCCAGCGCTCGGCGAACCAGCAGGGTTTATTGACTGGGAATTCAAGGCCGAGGAGCGCCTTGCGCTCGAGTAAGTTCCCTTCAACTGTCATGTCTGACCGCGGAGGTAACGGTATTGTAGGGATCTAGAAAAGATCCTCAACGCCCATGATGAGGCGGGCACGGGGACAAAGTATCGCGAGTGCGAGTGGGCAACAGTGTTTGACATCATGTTCCAGGCCCGGGCCAAGTATGAGGGCGATGGGCGCGCAGCCAGACAAGATGCGGCGTTGTTTGGTTTTAATCTGACGTCTGAGATTATGGAATTGATTCCAGAGGACTGGGGGCTTCGGACCCTGAGAGGCGGATTGGCGTTGCTGCTCAAGGTACGCTTCACGACCATCCTAGCGGATGCTGGTCTCTGCGTGGGAATGCTCACGATTGCAGGTGGCCAAGTGTAACTTGGTAATGGAAACAAAGATTCTCAATGTATTCCGGGATATATCGCTGAGGATGGCAACAATCACTCTGGCCTTTGAGAAACTGGGAGCTGAAGAAGGGGAACTTCAGCGACAACGAGACTTCTTTTGCACCGTCGTGCGGGACATGCCTCTCCTGATAAGGAGGCTCCTCGGTAAAGAAAAGTGTGAGTCCGTCAATAAACACCATTGGCGTTTCCTTCCAAGCTCCTCCAAGCACTCCATCTAAAGGTTGAATGATTGGTTCCCCTCGCAGGGTATGTCAAGATCAAAAACAGTCTTCGACTTCAGCTCTCGGAAACAGACACGGCAGATACAATCCTCGAGCGCTGGAAAGCCGGCATTAGTGAGCTCAACGAACACATGGAGAGGTCAAGAATTGCATCACTGAGCGACATCAAGTCCAACACGAACCTCCTCACCGCCATGCAGTCAAGTATCGAGGCTTCAAAAGAGTCTGTTGGGCAGTTAAGCGACCAGATGGCGGAGTTGCCTCAGGTCGTGCAGCGGGTTGTGCTGGGGCTCCTCGATAGGTTTGCCGAGACTCTGAGGTCCAATAATAGTGGTGCCCAGGCGCAGACGTTGCTGTTGGAGCAGATGCATCAGCGTCTGAGAGAGATGGAGGATGAGCGGCAATATATCCAGGGGCTGCAGAGAGGTGAGTATATGTCAGTCCCACGAGGACTCAAGATGGCTTGGAGAGAGCTGAGGCAGTGTTCAAGAAAATCGATATCTCCGCGAGTTGCCACGAATTCCCCAACCGGGATGGCAGTACACAGCAAATGCCGACACAGACATGAGCAGAATCAACCCCCCCGTCACGCAAATGGAGCTCATCGGAGCTCTCGGCGTCCGCGTGTATGCGCACATGAAAGTGCTGGAAGACGTTCTTCAACAATCGTCCGCCTTTGATGTGCCGTCTCTCAGACAGGTGAGAGGCTTGACGCAGCAGGTGGAGTTTGCTCACTGGCTCAAGTCGGAGTCGTGCTCACTGCTGTTTGTCGAGTGTTTTCTGCAGGACTGCAGCCCAACTGTGACTGCGGCTTCAGTCTTTAGTTCGTCGTTGGTATGCACAGTTTCGGGGCTGGACGATGTGATTCCTCTGTTCTTCTTTGCTCGACTTGATGGCAGCGTTTCTGATGCAGGTGGCCCGGCATATATGATGAGGAGCCTCATCTTTCAGCTGTTAATGAGCAGGGCTGCGCAATGTCTCAATCTCGGGTTCATTTGCTCGGATTGGTTCGAGGCTTGTGCGCAGCAGAATCTGTCTGCGCTCTGCGAGCTGTTTATTGAGCTCCTGTGTCGGGTGCCTCCGAGTACAAAGGTTTACTGCATCCTTGAAGGCCTTGACTTGTATGAAACGCGGGATTTCCTGTGGGATATCCAAGTCGACTATGTTGCCGACATGTTTGAGGTTTTGGTGGAGCGATTGGAAGAGGAGGAGAGGGGGAAAGTAAATGTTTTGATTATGATTCCGGATCGGAGTCAAAGGCTGTATAAGAGGATGTGGAGGAGGGAGAGTCCGTGGAGCTGCATTGAGCTGATGGATGAGATGGAACTTGCTGATGGAGTTTGAGATTTGGACTTTGAGTCCCCGATGGAAGATCGAATGTAGCAGATCTCTAGCAATCGAGAAACAGCAGCTTTGCCAATATCAAGCGATGCATTTTCATCAAATGTCAATTCGAGGTCGAACGGCTTCTGTTGTCGGATTAGGTAGCTCCTTTGGCGGCTGAAGAATGCTCGAGTCAGTGCACGCGGGGGGGCCTTGACAGTGGAGGCTATGTACCTTATGTATGTACCTCTAGACTCAATAACTGACAGCTGTCAAGGAGTACAAATTGAAATGTATCATTACCTGAAGCCTGAGGCAGACACAGGAATCAGAGTTTATGGGGGGCTTCGTTCAGCTCAATCTTGTCTTGACTTGAACAAAACAACACGAAACACCAGCCTTTCGCCTGCTGAACCTCCCATCTCGCGTTGAGATTTCCCAAGCCAGACGCACAATGAATGACAGGAGGACAGAGAGTGACTGTGGATCGGTCAGACTGTGCTCGGTGGCACTCTGTAAGACACCAGACCAGACAAAGATTGGGTGAGCCAGGGGCCCGATTGCGATATCAGTGCTAATGGGCAAAAGGGCTACACTAAGCCGCGTCTGGAGGGCGGCTGCGATTTACTTTTTTTTTTTTCCTTGTTATATGAGGCTGGCCGTTGGCCGAGGCTGCAGGGAAATGCGATGACGGGCTGCTCTTCTGCGTCTGCTTCTGCTTCTGCTTCTTCAGCTGGGTGAGAGGGAAGACTGAGGGAACCGACAAGCCGCGTCAAGCCGATAGGAAGAGCGACAGAAGTAGAACAACTTGACAGCTGGAGAGGAGCCTCGTTGCCGCTCTGCATCACCACATTAGAGCAGCGGGGAAGAGGACGCCACCAGAAGAAGGAGGGAGGAGAGGAGATCCAAGACATTTACAGAGGCCAGAGATTGACGGAGACGAAGATCCAGCGAACATCAGGGCATGTCGAGCGGGAAACGACCGCTAATACCGCCAACCACAATGTCGCCGCTCATTGATCGCTCTGCCGGCGGCAACGCTCCAGCTCCGGGATACAACACCTCCAGCTCCGACTACGGCCACGGCCACGGCCACGGCAAAGATGCCTCCGTCACCAAGATGGCCGCCGATGTCCATGTCGACATTGAGCGGGCGCCCTCGCACCTGCTGGCCGACGGCGACCCCATCAAGGGCCTCGGCGACTTGGACGGCGACCTCGTCACCGCCACCGAGGAGCGCAACCTCAAGCGCGGGCTCAAGGAGCGGCACCTGTCCATGCTGGGCATCGCCGGCGCCATCGGCACGGGGCTCTTCCTCGGCCTCGGCGGCGCCGTGCAGACCGGAGGGCCCCTGGGGGCGCTGCTGGGCTACGGCACCGTCGGGCTGGTCGTCAGCGCGGTGCAGTTTGCGCTGGGTGAGGTGTCGGCGCTGCTGCCGGTCACCGGATCCTTCGTGCGGCACGCCGAGGTGCTGGTCGACCCGGCGCTGGGCTTCGCCGTCGGCTGGAACCTCGTCTACGGCAACCTGCTGTCCATCCCGAGCGAGATCACGGCCATCTGCGTGCTGTTCGCCTACTGGCTGCCGGACCTCAACCCGAGCGTGTGGATCATCGTCTTCATCCTGCTGACGGCTGCCGTGGGCTATTCGGGCGTGCGGTATTTCGGCGAGATCGAGGCCTTTTTCGCGACGCTCAAGATCCTCATGGTCGTCTTCCTCATCATCTTCGGCCTCGTCATCGACCTGGGCGGCATCCCGGGCGTAGCGCCGACCTACTTTCGCTTCTGGAAGCACCCGGGCCCCTTTGTCGAATACATTGGCACCGGCAACTGGGGCCGCTTCCTGGGTTACTGGAGCGTCATGACCGGCGCCGTCTTTTCCTTTGCGGGCGTCGAGTCGCTGGCCATGGCCGGAGCCGAGACGGCGAACCCGCGCAGGGCGATTCCCCGGGCGTGCCGCAACGTCTTTATCCGCATCCTGCTCTTCTACATGCTGGCGATCCTCATCGTCGGCATGATTGTCAGCTCCGACGACGAGCGGCTCAACGACGAGTCGGGCACCGCCGCGCAGAGCCCCTTTGTCATTGCCGTGTCCGCAGCGGGCTACCCGGCCGTGCCCTCCGTCATCAACGCCATAGTCATCACGTCCGCGTGGTCGTCGTCGAACCAGGCGCTGCTGTCGGGAACCCGCGTGCTCTACGGCCTGGCCCTCAAGAAGCAGGCGCCCCAGATCTTCCTGCGCACGACGTCGTGGGGCGTGCCGTACGTGGCCGTCAGCCTCTTCATCGTCTTCTCGTTCCTGGCGTTCATGAGCCTGAGCAGCGGCGCGCTGACGGCCTTTTTCTGGCTCATGGACCTGGTGGGCGCCGGCGTCTTGGTGAGCTGGATCTGCATCGTGCTCAACCACGTGCGGCTGCGGATGGCGCTCAGGGTGCAGGGCATTCCGTACCAGCGGCTGCCCTGGCACAACAGCTGGACCTGTAGGTTGCAATCTCTCTGTCCTTTTTTATGAGAAGACGTGTGTGCTGATGATCTTGATAGTGTATAGTTCGGCTGCGGCACTCGTCATGTGCAGCATCATTCTCCTCACCAACGGCTTCTACGTGTTTACTACGGGCAACTGGAGTCCCAGCGGCTTTGTGTCGTCCTATCTGTGAGTATGCCCGTTTTCCAGAAACTGTTTTGATTCCATTCAGCTGAGACTTGAGGGACAGGGACATTCCGCTGGTGCTGGCGGCATATCTGATATGGAAGTATGTCAAAAAGACAAAGATTGTCGCGCTCAAGGAGATTCCGCTGGAGGAGGCGCTGATGCAGGCCGAGCTCAAGGATGCGCTTGACCAGTCGTGATTGTTGATTTTTCACGCCATGTTCCTTTGATGAGTGTTTAGAATAAGGGGTGATTCAACACGTGCTTGATGCTCGACGAAATATTTATTACACGGCATAGATTAGACAGAATAGATCTATCGTCTACATCTCCATCTGTATCCATCACACATCCAACGTCATGATTCATTACTCGTGCGTGTATATATATCCTCACCAACCAAGCTTCACGCCGTGTCGCTCCCATCATCATCATCATCATCATCCTGCATAACCTCATCCTCCCCTATCGCCGCAAGCGTATTCTCCAACACCATCCTACACCTCTCCCTATACTCGAGCGCAAGCCGCTGATTCGGCGACAGCAGCTCCGCGTCCTCGCCCACGACCTCCATGTCCGTCTCATTCAGCCTCTCGAGCTCCTGCAAGACTTTATGCTGAATAATCGCAATCGTCTGCTCCAAAAAGTCGCGGCACTCGTCATTGACCTGTCCGGCGAAAAACTTTTCCTGGCGCTGCCGCACGGCTTCTTCTTCCGACGGAAAGGTGTTTTTATCCAGCGGGATGAGCTTGATGAGCGGCACGGAAGAGTGCTGCAGGAGAGTAAGGAAAATGTCCCAGACCATGTCGTGCTGGACGTGCGTGAAGGCGCCGAGGAGGCCCTGGGGAAAGACGGCGAGGGTCTGCTTGGAGGCTGCGAGGAGGGAGGACGGGTGGGAGATTGGGCGGAGGGAGATGAGGTATTCGTCTGGCGAGGTGCTGCCCGGCTGAGACGGCGAGGGCGATGAAGGTGAAGATGTAGAGGATGGCGCTGCCGTGCGCTTGCGGACGTGGATGTAGTCGTTGTGCAGGGAGTCGGTGATGGGCAGCATGAAGCCGTAGCCCAGGAGCAGCTCGGCGTTGGTCTTGGGGCTGTAGTTGTTGAAGATTTGCTCGCCTGGCTTGTGCTCCCTGCCGACCTTGAGCTGGACGGCGGCGGCCGAGCCACCTGTACTAGATGCGTCTGCTTGGCCTCCCCCTGAGGAGGTGACGTCCCAGCGCACATGAACCGTCATGTCGTGGTTCCCGATATCAAATACCGGGAGTAGCACGGAAAAGTCATTGACAGAGACGCCCGGCGGAAGAAGAGCCTCGTGCTGCTCCCGCGAGAGCACGAGCGACGGCCGGAACGAGCGGCTGGAGAAGATGCAGTACGCCCACTGGTACAACTCGCGGGTGAGCAGGCTGCTAAAGTCGTCCTCGGCGTCGCCGTTGGACGCGAGCAGCAGCTTCTGCGCGTCGCGGAACTCTCGTCCGAGGTCCTCGCGGATCTTGTCCAGGCCGATCTCGACGTTTGTGCCCTCGAGCAGCTCGGCCTCTTCCTCGGGCCACAGCGGGGGCAGGGCCCAGTCGTCGACGTCCTCGGGTTGCGGGAGGGCCTGGATGTACGGGTGCCAGAAGGAGTCGGCGCCGCGGAGGTACTCTTTGATGAGGAGGAGGCGGCCGACGACGTGAGGCGGGGACTTGGCTAGGAAGGACCGGGGGAAGGATGGCGTGGGGTGGAGGGCGTTGAGGTAGGAGAGGGAGAGGTTTGTCGGGAGGTTGACGATGGGGGCGTAGGGGGGGATGGGGGTGGCTGAGGAGGGGGAGACGCGGAATGACAGGCCGGTGGTTGGGTCGTCGTAGATTTGGACTGAGGGATGGAGGCTGGCGCCGTTGGAGGAGGCCCAGGAGAGGAGGAGGGAGATGCGGTCGTCTGAGTCCATGGTGTTGATGATGTTGATGGTGTTGATGGTGTTGATGGTGATGATGATGATGATGTTGTTGTTGTTGTTGTTTATCTCATGGAGGCTGAGTCAGACGAGGTGAATCGAGGTGAGACCGGGAAGAGGAGATGAGATTGTATGAGACAAGGCGAGGTCGATTTGAGGTCGATTTGAGGTCGATTTGAGGTCGAGTTGCCAAGGCTGAAGCCAAAGTCGACGAGGCTATCACGAACAGCCAGATATGATTCCAGATGCCTTCAAACACCCGCTCCCTCACTCAAGACCAACAGCAAGGATCAAAAAGAAAGACAAAGGCTGAACACAATCACCAACAGCACGTAGACACGATGAGATGCTCCGCCAATGACAGGGCAGATGTCCTGCAAATCGGTTGCATATGCGTCAGGTTTGTCTTTTTTTTCCTTTTCCACCGTGTCGCGCATTGGAAAATTTCCCCCGCACTAACAGGTCTGGGAGCTGAGTGTTTTGGGCCCATTAGTGCGGTACACTTGTTTGGCTGTGATTGACAGTGCATATTGAAGTAACTGCCTAGCAGGTGCGGGATCGAGTGCCCGATTTGTGAGGCTTCATGTTTGTCTCGCTCTTTACGCAGTTGAGCAACCTCTTGGGCTCAACCTGGACTTCCTTCATAGAACAGCATGAGCCCGACGCCAATCAGACTGATGGTTGATAGTATTGTAGAGAATTAGTGCAGGATCCAGCCAAGAGAAGGAGAGAAATAGGAGGCGAAACGGGACAAGAAGCGAGCAATGTGAATCACGTCTTTTAACCACTAGGTGTCTACCTTCAATACCTCGACCATCTCGGACCGCCAGATTCCATTTGCAATCTCCATCACATCTCACATGTCACAGCCTTATTCAGTGTTCGAGTACAAGCTCCATAAAGAATCATCAAGGAACCCAGTCATTCTGTCAATCCGTATCCATGTTCAGTGTATCTACTCGTACAGCAGCAGCACATGTGGATATGAGGCCCCAAACAAGATCAACCACCCCCCAAAAGGCAAATGGTGTCTGTTGACATGGCAAACGGGACCCCAGCAAAACACCTCCACTGCAACCAAGTTTCAATTTTCCTTTACAGGGCTTTTTTTTGATGGAATTCTACTTGATTCGCTGCTCTTCTCTCCTCCTATCAGCGAATACGACTTTGTTTTGACAGACACGACACATCCTTGATACCGTTACGCCGTGAAGTCTTGTCTGTGCTCCGCTCTCGGAATAAATTCCATTAATCATCAATGTTGAGGTAATCATCACCGGAGTACAGAGTGGTAGAGACGGCATTCGTAAGAAGCACGGAGCAAAAGGGGGGTGATCTACGCTAAACGACGACTTTGCCCTGGATCCGATGCCGTACGGATATCCATGAGAGTACTCCTGTAGACCTCACCAAGACGAGCAAAAATACAGTCAGACTTCATTACTAGTAGCCTACAAGCAGCCTCCCCACAGCGAAAAAGTAATCAATCATGACAAAAAAAAAAAAAA